>CM017557.1:2742339-2989839 GCA_007844125.1 Sinonovacula constricta | reverse complement strand
TGAGCAAAGTACAAGTATAAGAATATGGACTTTTATATTGGTATATGATAAACACGCATTGATATCGGGTTATCTATGAACATGTCGCTTTATATTTTATTTATCGATCTTGTTACACGAATAGGAAAATATGTAAATGTATTATGAATAAAGTAAAAACTGAGCCGAGACCTCACACAAATAGAAAAAAAAGTTACCGCCTTGGAACGGTCAGACGTCAGAATGGCAATCTAGGATGCTTACATCGTTTTACAGAGCTATAACCTAGAAAATCAAGTGAACATTACATATCTCCAAGATAAGTGATCGTACGTTCACACATCAGGAGAAAACCAATGGACAAGGAATACCATTTATAAACAAATTAACAGTATAAAGACATCCATTCCAATGAACCTATTATCAGGCATTAGAAATGCATCTTTCTAGCAACTTAAAATTACATTTAGATTCGCATTCTGTTTTCATAACTACTTTTTTCGTTGAAAGTGTCTCTATTGTGGATTGAAGAGTAATGAGACAAAGAGTGGTTGTCAGTCAGAGAAGTCACAGAAACGACGCACGTGTCCGCCTAATTAGACGACCAAAACATCTAAGACAGTTCGTAATCACCGCACAAGAGGTTTTAAGATGATGTGTATTCTCCTATGGTTTATCTCTCTCAATGTTCAGTCAATACCCAGCACTGAGAGATCGTATCTTTAGTTTATATAAAAACAATAAAATTCCTGAGCAAATGTTCTAATCCATAATTGTCTTACTTAAACAATATGGACAAATTATACGTTTGAAAGAGAAGTGCAGGATCGACAAAAAAGAATATATGACAAAGTCCTATGAGTATTGCAACATATACCAAACTCCGAAAAGGCACAGAACAAAGTCACATGCAAGCCAAGCGAAAAGTAAGAACAAATTTGTGATGAGTCATTTAAGGAAAAGAGCAAACCCGACAGTTACCGCCTTGGAACGGTCAGTCGGCAATATGGACCGACTGGGGTGCTTAAAGTCTCGCTACCAGAAAGCTTAAAAGCCTGCTAATATCGGCATGGTCATGTGTGTGTCCACTTATTATATGTGATATTCCAATTAACCATGTTGACAAACTAGAGCATTTCATTAGCATACACATGAAGAGATGGTTTATTCTGCCTCCATCATTTAACATATTGGCATGTAGTTGCATATCGACAAAAATACAACTACCACCTAAGCGTCACTGGTTGAGGAGTCCAAAGTGTCAAAGTCAAGACTGGTGCTCACATTAAAAGACAAGATTAGCAAAGCGAGCATGGAAGTCAGAATAGGTCACAAACGGTCAGCAAAAGCAGGAGTGGACCATGTTGAATTGTTAAATGACGTTATGGTCGCATTCAATAGGGGCAGAGACGGTTTAGGATGGGGAAAACTGACAAAGCAGAGAGAAGAGTAATGACGAAAGCAGAAATACGGAAGCAAGGGATGAACAATGCCGTGGCTTTTATCTAGTGTACATACTGTACATGTGTTGATTATATATGTGAGTTTATTTTATTACTAGATATTTTGTATGTATATAAGTTCATTGTATCTGTTTCACTCCCGATGCAGGTGCTTATTGTTAGTTGTTTCACTTTGACAGGATATTTTCTATTCACTGTTTGTTTGATAGAAAAACCTTCAGGAAGTTCGAGGCTGGAGCGCTCCACAAACCAGGTTTAAGCACCCCAGTCGGCCCTTTTGCCGACTGACCGTTATTTTCAATCACAACAAAACTGTATAGACCTAAATCAATCTTCTGAAGATCCATTTAAGAGCTCAACTTAAGCTTTCTGTTATTTATCGTTTGGGTATATCATTAATGAGGATTTAAACATAAGTGATGACAATAACTCAAGAAATCTACTCTTTAAGTGTCTATAATATCTTTGTTTTAGAAAGATAGCTCATGAAATTAGTCATTTTGCCAGGCGATGAGAGCAAACGCTTGTACATTAGCTCCCGAACTTTGCAAAAGGCTATTTCCACGATAATAAACAATTTGGTAATAAATAAAATTCTACCGCTTTCATCCTTGTAGTTTACTGAAGAAAGTTAATCATCATTTCAAACAAATAAACAGTCTTTTTAGAATATCCACAATCAATTTGTATTTGTACTAGCTGATAAAGCATCTAAGAACATAATTCATTGTATTCATACAGTCACTGACAAGCTTAAACAGATATTGCAAGCATTCACTATCAAGATTGATTCAAACAAACAAAACCTTCCTTCACTGTATTAGGCTTAAGCTACACACACCACCGAGTCATAATGAATGCCTGTTGTAGCACCACCACTTATTTCTGATAACTACTTAAGTCTTTGCTTACAACGGTTCGTAATCCGTAATCGTTATGTGTAATATTTTGAAAAAGTGTATGAAATTTCAGGTATTAACAAGAAAAAATTCTTAAATAATTTTCGTACCTTAAATTTCCATTGAACTGTTATTAGTTTGTTTCCAGCGCTGCACACTGACTCATGATTTACCAAATATACATTGTTTGCACTGAAAGCAATGCCTTTTTACTAATACTTCCTTGGATAAATTTATTATGTGGACTTATAAGAATGTTTGCGAAGCTCTATCATTCCAATTTGATAACATTTTTATAAAATGCGGTGATGCCTTTTTAATAAGTAATTGGTATTCCGATGGGAACCAGCTATGCATCACTGATTGAAGATTGATTTGCTTTTATACTGAATGAACGTGACCTTATTAGTAACTTTGTACACCTCTGCAAGAAGCCAGATTATGTAGGTTATCAATTCACCGTCAATCGACAATATTCTTACAATAATCCATTCAAGTGAACCATCCAGAACTCACCCTTAACAAATTGGATATTGAAATTTAAAGGCAGCATTTCTTGACATTGACATCACAATGTCTAATGACAATTTGTGAACTAAAGTCTATGACAAGAGATACAATTTCAACTTCATAATTGTGAATTATCCATACCTTGATTGTTATTCACATCGTGCTATCTCCTATGGTAGTTATATATCTCAACTTAAAAAGTTTGCACGAGTTAATACTAAAGTAGAAGAAGTCAATGCTTGGAACCATTGTATCACTACAGAATTGTTACAACAAGGCTTTAGATTCCACAAATTAAGCTAGGTGTTTTCAACGCACATTTACCCGTAATGCTTTTATTGCTACTAAATATAATAGCAGTAGGAAATTAACTATGTAACAAAAAATAAGCCATACTGTATTTTATGGAAATGTTTTATTTAAGATAACCATAATCAATAACGTTTTAGACCACTTTACAAAATTTATCACAAAATTTATTGCTGACGGGAATCCTTAATGTACTGCACTGCTTGCAATTGACCCTTTTACAGTCAAGAACGTGCATTGCTTTTAAATTACACGACGACTTACAAGCCGTCGAGATTACATTAAACGCTGTCTTAAAGTCATAATTTGGACAGTCACTGTTGGAATTCTGTCTCGTCTCCAATCAAACTGCTCGCTCATTAGGAAATGTTTGTTTGTAAGCAAACATCAGTTTGTAACCCCAATGCAGGTGCTTCCCGTCAGTTATCTATCTTTCATGGGATAATTAAGGAAGTCCGAGGTTAGGGCGCTTCACAAGCAGATTTAACTACGCAAGTCGGAACGACTAGACAAAGACATACACACAGGATCAAGTTTAAAGTAGCAAAAACATTGAGACCATACACTACACACCTATGCACGAGATAAGTAATGCGTGTGATCTAAAATATTCATAGAAACCGTCCGATTAAAAGTTAGTTCCCTTACCTGGACTTGAACACACGCTGTTAGGCAATTAAAAGTTGGAAAATCTTAAAAGTTCGGACCCTTCGTTTCTTGTGATGATAAAATTGTAATTTGCATAACCTTGATAATAACAATAAGTAAAACAATAAGAACATTCCGGCTTGTTATTGTAGAAAGTGTCCTAAAGCTGTAACTGGATATCATATCTAAAGAAAATACATATTTATTGACTCTATTGCTACTTTTCGAAATGTCTGGTTACTGCGAATATTTAAATATATTGTAGTGTTTCTAAAAATAAACGATTGAACTGTTTATATAACCCTTAATGGAATAATGATGCAATTCCTGTAGAACATAGCGTAGATTTTTATTTTCATTTAACCGCCACAATCCTCCCTCTCCCACGCAAAAAAAGGCATGTAAAAAGCTGCTATTATTTATTCTAGACATAACGAAAGGTTGCAGCAAAATATTAACATTGATCAAATGTACATTAAACTAGGAGATGTGTAAAATATTTATCAAATATGTATACTAAACCATTTACAAACTCCTGTGTCATTCTTTTGCCACATGAAAAGTACTAACTTGGGATTCACGTTGATTTGATTAAAGAAGGATTCGCTGTCAGAATGCAGAGGTCAGAATGTTAACAGAACGAAATCTTCGATGAGTATAAGTCTGGTTCACGTTGTGTCAAAAAGTGGGACACAAGGTCAAATCTTAGGAAAACATTGTGAACACATTAGATGCTACAGTCTGGGTCACGTTGTGTCAAAAAGTAGGACACAAGGTCAAATCTTAGGAAAACATTGTGAACACACTAGATGCTACAGTCTGGGTCACGTTGTGTCAAAAAGTGGGACACAAGGTCAAATCTTAGGAAAACATTGTGAACACATTAGATGCTACAGTCTGGGTCACGTTGTGTCAAAAAGTAGGACACAAGGTCAAATCCTAGGAAAACATTGTGAACACACTAGATGCTACATGTATGACCCACAATTCAACAAACATGGCCTCTCTAGACTTGGCCAAACTGTTTATATGCATGAGATTTTGGATGAATTCCTATCTGGGTCACTTAGGGTCAAAATGTGGGTCATTAGGTAAATTAAAAAAATCTTGTGAAAACTCTTAAGGCCACATTTATCGCCCAATATTTACCAAACATGGCCAGAATGTTATCTACAAGAAATCTTGAGAAATTCGTACTTGGTTCGCGTTGGGTCAGAAAGCAGGTTGCGTGGTGAATAAAAAAAATGGTGAATACCTCTAAAGCCACACTTATGGCCCGATTTTCACAAAAGATATTGTAATTAAATTATTACTTGATGCCATATATGACTCTTCTAAAAGCCTGTGTCTTCAAGAAGGATTAAGGGCTATCATGGACTTTCGTTTATTTAATATTGTTAATTTGAATTAAATGTTAAATATCTTGTTCCCTTAGTGACTATGCAAAACTATTTTATGTACCCCTTAAATAATCCGTATGATCAAAAATTCAGATAATAATAAATATTCTTTTCACACGTTTTAATACTACATGTGAGGAGGTAATATTAAGTTTCATCACGTAATTTACAATTAAGGTTCGATTTACACTTATCCAAAAAGGGCTGTGTTTAAGTGACAACTTCTAAGCATGTGAGGTGTGTCGATCAACACGGCTCCGGTTTAAAAATAATAATATCAATTGTATTCAAAACGGTTACTTTTTTTAATGTATGTGGGTGTCGCATTTGTGCTCATTAAGAATAGTTATATGTATTGTTGTCCCTGAGATTGGGGGATATGTACCAGTAGTCCGTGAGATTTGTGCATATGTACCTGTAGTCCGTGAGATTTGTGCATATGTACCGGTAGTCTGTGAGATTTGTGGATATATACCTGTAGTCCGTGAGAATTGTGGATATGTACCTGTAGTCCGTGAGAATTGTGGATATGTACCTGTAGTCCGTGAGATTTGTGGATATATACCTGTAGTCCGTGAGAATTGTGAATATGTACCTGTAGTCCGTGAGAATTGTGGATATGTACCTGTAGTCTGTGAGATTTGTACATATGTACCGGTAGTCCGTGAGAATTGTGGATATGAACCTGTAGTCCGTGAGAATTGTGGATATGTACCTGTAGTCCGTGAGAATTGTGGATATGTACCTGTAGTCCGTGAGATTTGTACATATGTACCGGTAGTCCGTGAGAATTGTGGATATGAACCTGTAGTCCGTGAGAATTGTGGATACGAACCTGTAGTCCGTGAGATTTGTGAATATGTACCTGTAGCCGGTCAGATTTGTGCATCTGTACCTGTAGTCTATGGGATTTGTGGATATGTACCTGTAGTCTATGGGATTTGTGGATATGTACCTGTAGACTATGAGATTTGTGGATGTGTACCTGTAGTCTATGGGATTTGTGAATATGTACCTGTAGTCTATGGGATTTGGGGATATGTACCTGTAGTCTATGTGATTTGTGCATATGTACCTGTAGTCTATGGGATTTGTATATATGTACCTGTAGTCTATAGGGATTTGTGGATATGTACCTGTAGTCTATGGGATTTGTGGATATGTACCTGTAGTCTATGGGATTTGTGGATATGTACCTGTAGTCTGAGATTTGTGCATATGTACCTGTAGTCTAAGGGATTTTTGGATATGTACCTGTAGTCTATGAGATTTGTGGATATGTACCTGTAGTCTATGGGATTTGTGGATATGTACCTATAGTCTGTGAGATTTGTGGATATGTACCTGTAGTCTGTGAGATTTGTGGATATGTACCTGTAGTCCGTGATATTTGTGGATATGTACCTGTAGTCCGTGAGATTTGTGGATATGTACCTGTAGTCCGTGAGATTTGTGGATATATACCAGTAGTCCGTGAGAATTGTGGATATGTACCTGTAGTCCGTGAGAATTGTGGATATGTACCAGTAGTCCGTGAGAATTATTGATATTTACCTGTAGTCCGTGAGATTTGTGGATATATACCTGTAGTCCGTGAGAATTGTGGATATGTACCTGTAGTCCGTGAGAATTGTGGATATGTACCTGTAGTCCGTGAGATTTGTACATATGTACCTGTAGTCCGTGAGATTTGTGGATATGTACCTGTAGTCGGTGAGAATTGTGGATATGTACCTGTAGTCCGTGAGATTTGTACATATGTACCGGTAGTCCGTGAGAATTGTGGATATGAACCTGTAGTCCGTGAGAATTGTGGATACGAACCTGTAGTCCGTGAGATTTGTGGATATGTACCTGTAGCCGGTCAGATTGTGCATATGTACCTGTAGTCTATGGAATTTGTGGATATGTACCTGTAGTCTATGGGATTTGTGGATATGTACCTGTAGTCTATGAGATTTGTGGATATGTACCTGTAGTCTATGGGATTTGTGAATATGTACCTGTAGTCTATGGGATTTGTGGATATGTACCTGCAGTCTATGGGATTTGTGGATATGTACCTGTAGTCTATGAGATTTGTGGATATGTACCTGTAGTCTATGGGATTTGTGAATATGTACCTGTAGTCTATGGGATTTGTGGATATGTACCTGTAGTCTATGGGATTTGTGGATATGTACCTGTAGTCTATGGGATTTGTGGATATGTACCTGTAGTCTATGTGATTTGTGCATATGTACCTGTAGTCTATAAGGATTTGTATATATATACCTGTAGTCTATGGGATTTGTGGATATGTACCTGTAGTCTATGGGATTTGTGGATATGTACCTGTAGTCTATGAGATTTGTGCATATGTACCTGTAGTCTATGGGATTTGTGGATATGTACCTGTAGTCTATGAGATTTGTGCATATGTACCTGTAGTCTAAGGGATTTGTGGATATGTACCTGTAGTCTGTGAGATTTGTATATATGTACCTGTAGTCTATGGGATTTGTGGATATGTACCTGTAGTCTATGGGATTTGTGGATATGTACCTGTAGTCTATGTGATTTGTGCATATGTACCTGTAGTCTATAAGGATTTGTATATATATACCTGTAGTCTATGGGATTTGTGGATATGTACCTGTAGTCTACGGGATTTGTGCATATGTACCTGTAGTCTAAGGGATTTGTGGATATGTACCTGTAGTCTATGAGAATTGTGGATATGTACCTGTAGTCTGTGAGATTTGTGGATATGTAACTGTAGTCCGTGAGATTTGTGGATATGTACCTGTAGTCCGTGAGATTTGTGGATATGTACCTGTATTCCATGAGATTTGTGGATATGTACCTGTATTCCATGAGATTTGTGGATATGTACCTGTAGTCGGTGAGATTTGTGGATATGAACCTGTAGTCGGTGAGATTTGTGTATATATAACAGTACCCCGTGGGATTTGTGGATATGTACCTGTTTTCCATGAGATTTGTGGATATGAACCTGTAGCCCGTGAGATTTGTGGATATGTACCTGTATTCCATGAGATTTTTGGATATGAACCGGTAGTCCGTGAGATTTGTGGATATGAACCTGTAGTCCGTGAGATTTGTGGATATGAACCTGTAGTCCGTGAGATTTGTGGATATGAACCTGTAGTTCGTGAGATTTGTGGATATGTACCTGTAGTCCGTGAGATTTGTGGATATGTACCTGTATTCCATGAGATTTGTGGATATATACCTGTAGTCCGTGAGATTTGTGGATATGAACCTGTAGCCCGTGAGATTTGTGGATATGAACCTGTAGCCCGTGAGATTTGTGGATATGAACCTGTAGCCCGTGAGATTTGTGGATATGAACCTGTAGCCCGTGAGATTTCTGGATATGAACCTGTAGCCCGTGAGATTTGTGGATATGAACCTGTAGCCCGTGAGATTTGTGGATATGAACCTGTAGTCCGTGAGATTTGTGGATACGAACCTGTAGCCCGTGAGATTTGTGGATATGTACCTGTAGTCCGTGAGATTTGTGGATATGAACCTGTAGCCCGTGAGATTTGTGGATATGAACCTGTAGCCCGTGAGATTTGTGGATATGTACCTGTAGTCCGTGAGATTTGTGGATATGTACCTGTAGTCCGTGAGATTTGTGGATATGTACCTGTAGCCCGTGAGATTTGTGGATATGAACCTGTAGTTCGTGAGATTTGTGGATATGAACCTGTAGTCCGTGAGATTTGTGGATATGTACCTGTAGTCCGTGAGATTTGTGGATATGTACCTGTAGCCCGTGAGATTTGTGGATATGAACCTGTAGTTCGTGAGATTTGTGGATATGAACCTGTAGTTCGTGAGATTTGTGGATATGAACCTGTAGTTCGTGAGATTTGTGGATATGAACCTGTAGTCCGTGAGATTTGTGGATATGAACCTGTAGCCCGTGAGATTTGTGGATATGAACCTGTAGTCCGTGAGATTTGTGGATATGAACCTGTAGCCCGTGAGATTTGTGGATATGTACCTGTAGTCCGTGAGATTTGTGGATATGAACCTGTAGCCCGTGAGATTTGTGGATATGAACCTGTAGCCCGTGAGATTTGTGGATATGTACCTGTAGTCCGTGAGATTTGTGGATATGTACCTGTAGCCCGTGAGATTTGTGGATATGAACCTGTAGTTCGTGAGATTTGTGGATATGTACCTGTAGCCCGTGAGATTTGTGGATATGAACCTGTAGTTCGTGAGATTTGTGGATATGAACCTGTAGTTCGTGAGATTTGTGGATATTAACCTGTAGTTCGTGAGATTTGTGGATATGAACCTGTAGTTCGTGAGATTTGTGGATATGAACCTGTAGTCCGTGAGATTTGTGGATATGAACCTGTAGCCCGTGAGATTTGTGGATATGAACCTGTAGTCCGTGAGATTTGTGGATATGTACCTGTATTCCATGAGATTTGTGGATATGAACCTGTAGTCCGTGAGATTTGTGGATATGAACCTGTAGTCCGTGAGATTTGTGGATATGAACCTGTAGTCCGTGAGATTTGTGGATATGTACCTGTAGTCCGTGAGATTTGTGGATATGTACCTGTATTCCATGAGATTTATGGATATGTACCTGTAGCCCGTGAGATTTGTGGATATGAACCGGTAGTCCGTGAGATTTGTGGATATGAACCTGTAGTCCGTGAGATTTGTGGATATGAACCTGTAGTCCGTGAGATTTGTGGATATGTACCTGTATTCCATGAGATTTATGGATATGTACCTGTAGCCCGTGAGATTTGTGGATATGAACCGGTAGTCCGTGAGATTTGTGGATATGAACCTGTAGTCCGTGAGATTTGTGGATATGAACCGGTAGTCCGTGAGATTTGTGGATATGTACCTGTATTCCATGAGATTTATGGATATGTACCGGTAGTCCGTGAGATTTGTGGATATGAACCTGTAGTCCGTGAGATTTGTGGATATGAACCTGTAGTCCGTGAGATTTGTGGATATGAACCTGTAGTCCGTGAGATTTGTGGATATGAACCTGTAGTCCGTGAGATTTGTGGATATGAACCTGTAGTCGGTGAGATTTGTGGATATGAACCTGTAGTCGGTAAGATTTGTGGATATGTACCTGTAGTCCGTGAGATTTGTGGATATGAACCTGTAGTCCGTGAGATTTGTGGATATGAACCTGTAGCCCGTGAGATTTGTGGATATGTACCTGTAGCCCGTGAGATTTGTGGATATGTACCTGTAGCCCGTGAGATTTGTGGATATGTACCTGTAGTCCGTGAGATTTGTGGATATGAACCTGTAGTCGGTGAGATTTGTGGATATGTACCTGTATTCCATGAGATTTGTGGATATGTACCTGTAGTCCGTGAGATTTGTGGATATGTACCTGTAGTCCGTGAGATTTGTGGATATGAACCTGTAGCCCGTGAGATTTGTGGATATGAACCTGTAGCCCGTGAGATTTGTGGATATGAACCTGTAGTCCGTGAGATTTGTGGATATGTACCTGTATTCCATGAGATTTGTGGATATGAACCTGTAGTCCGTGAGATTTGTGGATATGAACCTGTAGTCCGTGAGATTTGTGGATATGAACCTGTAGTCCGTGAGATTTGTGGATATGAACCTGTAGTCCGTGAGATTTGTGGATATGAACCTGTAGTCGGTGAGATTTGTGGATATGAACCTGTAGTCGGTGAGATTTGTGGATATGTACCTGTAGTCCGTGAGATTTGTGGATATGAACCTGTAGTCGGTGATATTTGTGGATATGTACCTGTAGTCCGTGAGATTTGTGGATATGTACCTGTATTCCATGAGATTTGTGGATATGTACCTGTAGTCCGTGAGATTTGTGGATATGTACCTGTAGTCCGTGAGATTTGTGGATATGAACCTGTAGCCCGTGAGATTTGTGGACATGTTCTTGTAGTACATGAGAGTTGCAAGCATGTATGAAAGTTTTGTCGTTTCATTTCAAATTGGCCTATTGATACATGCACTAAGTTAATTACGGTACACATTGCAAAATGACGCGAGCGGAGCGCGTCCTTTAATATCAGCCCCGCCCCCTGGAACTGTTATTATAGTCGATGAGATCATTTACCGACAGGTAACTTGTGAGAATACGTGTTAATCCTCCATATATATAGAACAACCACTGTGTCTATATTTAGTTATCCTGTGGTTTTACCCAAACCTTTTATATTCCTGACTTATTTTTTGCCGAAAAATGAAGCGGGTATTCCCCCAAAATGTTTATTACGTATAAGTGAATACTTCCTTAATCGTAAAAAGGAAATTTTCGGAAAAACTGTAAGTTACTATCCTAATGTTATCTATTTCGTGGCATTGTGGTTTTGTCATAACCCTTGTTTATAACGAAGAATTTTTGTGATTTATATGACCTTAAAGGTGAATATTTTGAACACTTTGTGGGACTTCACTGCTTGTTTAGATCTTTCTTTCGTCCCGTTTCACCTTTTTACAAACGCAATATTTTATCACAAAGTGCATTTAACCATTGAGTTTAATGGTCATGGCACCATTTATCCACTCACAATTAACATCATGGGGGGGATCTAAACACACTCCAAAGTCTTATTTGAAGATTACATAGTTTATTTGAACTATTAACTCATGATGAATAGTGGCAGTACATATACATCTTAACAGGCCGATGGTCGAGCGTCTTCCTTTGTCGGTCGGCCGTGTTCTGCTCTCGTCGGTGTTTGTATTGTTCTGTCGCCTGTATTGTTCTGTCGTCTGTCCTATGCTGACCATGCGCATGAATGCATGCACTAGTTGCCATACCTATTTAGCATATAACCAATAGATGTGGTCCCTGTATATGTGTTTCCTTTAGGCTAATCTAAGTATGGTATGAAGGCTAGGTAGGTAATAATGTTACACAATAGAATAAATTTATCACATAGAAAATGGGCCACACGACCTTGGAAGATAAGCTACAGTGGACAGTAAAGAATATTTTTTATTTAACACGATGGAAAGTGTTCCATATGATCTGGCAAGATAAGCTACGAAAGAGGGTGGCGGGGTGTTGGTCAGTAAACAATTGTAGACCAGACCGTGACCCTTAATTCGTAAATAACAATAGCGGATGAAGGAAGCCATACTCAAAAGAGAGGAAGGCCATCTTTGTCTTATTCGAAAGGAAAAGAAAAGCATTAACTCGTAGGTTCGAACAGCACAAATCTAAATTCACCTCGGCCGTGAAAACACTGACGACGCCGTTTACTTTCGGCGTGATTAACGGAAATGCCCGATGAAATTATCGGCTATGATCGACTATGGCTAAGAAAGCGAAAGTAAGGTTTAAGTTAGATATATTTTTGATTAGTGAGAAGAAAAAGAAACGTTATATTTTACTCGTTTTGAAAATTTAAATATTCACACTACAAGATATATATATAGGTTTACAGTGCAAGTCATAAAACATGGTTAACATGATCCGCGAGCTAGTCAGACAGGAAGAGCAGCTAAGAGTTTGGTACAATTCATGCCATCCTGCCCCAGAAACATGTTGGGAGACGGGTTGGATAATCATTGATGACTGGGACACTCAGTCGTCAACAATTAAAGATTAAACACATCTACTATTACAGAGAAGTATTCAAATCAATCCAATTCCAATAACTATTTGTTGACAGAGATTAAACAATTCATTCCAGCTGACAAACGTCTTTATATGAGCTTAAAACAAAACATGTACCAGGTGCTGCATGGAAAGCAGCCGGCGACTCGTATCGTTACATATTAACCTATTTTGATATTAAAATCAACTTGATGAAATGCCACACTGTTTATGGTTGTTTTAACTTTGTAGAAACGTTATTTGCAGCTGCCTGAAGTACATAAATCAGCAGAGGAGAAGTTCTCCTAAAAGAAAGCACCATGTATTGCCTCTATCTGGTATGTTACAAGAAATAATAAACAATAGTTTATGATTTTATCTTCATGAATGCTTTACTTTAACAATGTTAATAGAATAAGCTGCTTAGTTACGAATTTCTTTAACATGTCTTGACCTATTGTTGTGCTGTGTTTTTGTGTGTTGTTATTTTCGTTTCTTTATTTATTCTGATGTAAGATGGTATGCCCACAACAATAAAAAATTATTCGATTGTGTAACTGTGTCTTTAAGCAATACTATATTCTGGCTGCATAGCATCCTTACTGGAAAGTATTATTTTTTATTACAATTAGAATCTATCAAGTTCATTTGGTCTGTTCACCAATGATCTTAAGGTTTTATTGTGGTATCCAACATTGATTAACCTGATGCTGAGACATGTGTATTATGCATTCTCTTTTTGTTTATAAAAAAAACTGTTGTTGCTTGTTTATAATTTTAATTGGAATTGGAATTAAACTGTTTTGCAACGTTTATGGCATGTAACATGTTGTCAGGTTGTGGTGTTCGTATAAAAGTATAATGGTAATACAACAATTCGCAGACGAATGTCTGTCTCAAACTGTTGACCATATGTTTTATAACATTTCAGGTGCTGATTTTATTTGTGCTGTCAGCAAATCCTGAACCAGAATATGAGTTTAACCATATACAAAAGGCTGAAGATTGTCCCCCATATGACAGTTATCGTTACCTTCTGTTGGCAAGAAAACTTGGGTGTAGCAACGACAAACCCATGCACTGTGCCCAGCTGATGGGAAGTAAACGATATACTGTTCGCTGCCTGAAACCGATGATCTGCACACAAGGTAGAAAAAATATTTTAGTGCCAATGTTAATTAGTTTTCTTTATTATCTTCCTGTAGGTGCTGGGTCTTAAGTTTGCGGAAATAAGCAATGATTGACAGTTTTAGTCTTTTTTTAAGTATGGTCAGGCGAATAATCAAATACCCTATGCAAGTATATTTGTATACACGTTTCATTGTACTTTGTACACAACTACAATGTGAAGGTGTAACCGGATTAACCAGTTTCAGAATAGCTCGACAGTTCCTGCCATTAATAGATACGACTTTCATATATCTATTTAGAAATCTAAACTATACCAAGATAGCATGTTGGTCTCAAGCTCGCGTCGCTCTTGGAAAGGTCAGGACCATTGATCAATAGTCAATAAATATAAGCACATGGAGCAAGATAAGATGCACATTTCCGTATTGTACGCGTTTTTACATAAAGGCGCAATAAATTTACAATTTTGTTGTAATGAACGAACATCAATGTCAGAAAACGCAAAAAATTATCATTACAAGCTAATGTCAACAATTACAAAAGCTGCTCACAAGGTCACTTAAAAAGTCTCTATATATGTTAGAAGGCACATTTATGGCCCAATCTTTACAAAACGTGGCCAGCATGTTTGCCTGCGTGATTTCGTGAATGAGTTTCAAGTGGGTCGTGTATGGTCAAAAAGTAGCGCACGGTGTCAAATCTTTAAAAAATTTGTGAACATACTTGAGGCTACATATATGGCCCAATCTTTACCAGACTTGGCCAGAATGTTTGCCTTCGTGAAGTCTTGGATAGTATGTAATTGGGTCATGTGGAGTCAAAATGAATGTCGCTAGTTCAATTTTTAAATAAAATGGAAACACACTTGATGCCACATTTATGACCCAATTTTTACTAAACTTGGCCAGAATGTTTGCGGGCATGAAATTTTGGATATTTCATCATTAGGCCACGTCGTGTCAGAATGTAGATCACTAGGTAAAATCAGGAAAAAAAAAAACAATTTGAATACTCTAAAGGTCTCATTCATGATTCTATCCTTACTAAACTTGGCTAGAGTGTTTGCCAGAAAGAAATCTTATATGAGTTCGAAACTGGATCACATGAGGTCAAAAAATAGGTCACTAGGTCAAGAAAAATGTAAACACGCTAGAAACCACAGGTAAGGTCTATTTTTTACCAAACACGGCAAACAGCTTTGCCTACATGAGCATACTTAAAGCCTGTGTCTTCATTTGAGAAATTAACGGACATCACGTTCCTCTTGTTTGTTTTGTTTTTCACTCTTGATTTATTTCGCTTGCTTTGTTCTCTTTTCTGGTTTTCTTACATAACTCATAATTTCTTTTGTTAAGTTACGTGTTCCTTAATTCATTATATTTTATATGTAGCAGTTCTCTATTCTTTTCGTTCTCCTGCTATGTCCTATTTCTTTATCTTTTTGAGTGTTTTCTGTTATTATATTGACTAAGTACATGACATTCCCCCCTCGGTAGTGTCCACATTTTTGTACAAAGGTGTTGTCCTTTGTATTTTTCATACGACTCGCACACTTTTATTGAGAATGACCAGTTCGCGGCTAAGTCTTGTGTCTAAATTCAGAAATGGCTCAGCTTATCAGATAATATCGCGTACTCGAAGACAACCAGTATGAAATATTCTTACATTTCCCTCCCTAAAAAAAGCATCTTTTCTTAACTTATTTATTTTTCTTTAAAAGGTGCCTTTTACCTTATTTCACTTTTCTGGGCTGTTTGGTATGTTTAAAGACATTGGTCATAATTTCAATATGATAAATATGAAACTTAGAAAGCAGTTGTTTAACTCATGAAGTTACACATTGTTCACTCATAAATCATTGAATGTCAGCGAAAAAGGGTTCTTCCACTCATTGCCAAGCACTAAATTAAATAACGGTATAACACACATAAAGCACATTTTGGTAAAAGAAGATCATCACAGCAAACGACGTTACATAGCAGAAATTCCACTGAACCTTATTTTGAATTGTTTTACCTGTAAGCACAGTCGTTTACTGGTCCTTACCATTGTCAGTGACGTAAACTGTAGCAAAGATCTACGTCCACACAAGTTGTCATCAAAAGGAAGCAATTCGACTTAAAACTGTTTGTGTCCTTAATACTTACGCCATACTACCGTTGTTGATCATTTCCTCACTTCACTGTTTGACGTCGTAAGTGACTACAGACTTTTTGTGTGGAAAATATGCAATGGCGCCTGAAAACTTGTTGTATCCCAATGGGAAACATAGTTATAAAACATAGTTATAAAACATAGTTATAAAACATAGTTATAAAACATGTTGTTTTACAAACACTTTGTTACAGCATGTCTTTTACCGATACTAGTACTTATGTGGGTCTGGGTCTTTAATTTGATGTTATCTACGTGCGCAGCCTTTAATGAAAAAAATTGTGGTAAGTATTTGAATTAAAATACTCAA
The DNA here is from genome assembly GCA_007844125.1 of Sinonovacula constricta. Classification (NCBI taxonomy): domain Eukaryota; kingdom Metazoa; phylum Mollusca; class Bivalvia; order Cardiida; family Solecurtidae; genus Sinonovacula; species Sinonovacula constricta. Next base: position 2,973,433 of record CM017557.1, on the reverse strand, counting down.
TAAGTTAAAACATTACGAATATTCAAATCTGGTACTAAACTTTAATAAAACTGTGGAAGGACATATGGAACTATTTATTTAGAAAGATAAAGCATGAAGAGTGTTCGGCTTAGTTTTGAATATTTCCAAGCCATATGTAACCCCACGGTCCTTATTTCATAACTCGATCCTTATTTGATATTATTGAAATGATTGACATCTATCCAGTTATTAAGCGTACTGTTTATGACCAATGTTTACGCATTACATGCGAGTGCGGCATAGTATACGCAATTCGGATATATACTAACTTGATGAGTAAAATAGATTAAATGCGTCGCGACGCATTTGATTCTCCCACACTAAAGACAACACACTCTTTTTATTTATATTTTTTGCACGATATAAACTTTAACTAGTTCACGGATTTAATAATTCTAAGGCGCCGTTACAGTGATATAAGTATACGTAATAACTCGTAGGTCCTCGTAGGTCCTTAGGTATTGATAAGTTTGACATTATAGCCGCCTTTGTGGCCTTTGGCGTTACTATTGAGCAGTTTGCCTATATCAAAAAATCTAACAATAGCAAATTATTTTATTTGTTTTATTTGACAGTGCTTACTTTTAGTTCATTAGTTCTATGATTCGGATATATGAAAATAGGCGTCACCTAACTGACGCCATGTTGGTGTTACCTAGCAACAACAAACGTTGGCATATTTTATTTTGGTTTGTTATTTTGATAGGACCTTTTCTTATTTACATTTAAGTAGACACCGGTCTGCTGCCGTGGAAATGCAGTAAGCAATCGCCTTCTGAAGAATTAGGGTCACAAATTCATAACGCATGTGCAGGACTACATTCATTTCTATATGCAAAAATGAGGTCACATAAAATGAACCCCGTTATAAGATAGTACTAGGTCAACAAACTGGCGCTCGTGTGTTTGGTGCTAAAGCGCTGCCGATACTATATATCGATTTGGTGAGAAACTGCATACAACTTATAAACTATCCATTTTCCACTGCTTTTTAATGTGATTATACTTTCTTCATACTAAGCATGATTTTTAAACAATATTCTCTGCCTAACTCTCTGGCATTGTACATTTAAGGCATTTTACTGGTTTCTGCTTAGAGAAATGGTCTGATAAGTTGTCCAATCAGTTACCTGGTTAAAAAGGGACAGAACTGTAGGGAGTACAGTTTGAACAGAAGGCCTCAAATATGAGGGCCCGTTAACGACTACGCCATCCCGGCTTATATGTAGTTGCCTTGTTTTCAACCAAAAATATATTTTCTCACTTTACCCGGAAAGTAGATTTAAATCTTAAAACACACGCAAAGCCAACATTTAGACCAATTTGGGTAAAGTTTAAAAAACATCAAAATAATTAAAGACCAAATGTAGTCGGGTTTACTTTTATTCACTTTGACAATCTGACCAAAGGGCTGACTGGGCCATTTTAAGGAGGTATCCGGCATTTTGTTAATATATCAAATACATGTAGATGTATTAATATCCAACTCTTGTTTTGGTGGACTGGAGCAATATTTCTGCGACAGCTCAAAATTTAGTCTACGGAAAGACGTTTTTAAACACTATCTTAATTGAAAGACAGTACAAATAGTGAAATAAACCGCTCTGAATTCTCGCTATTTCAAAATCTACAAATAAGTACGATGGTGATATCAGCTTAAATAGAAATCGACACCAGTGCGGATAACAGGATTACAATATAACTTGGTCTCAAAGGTAAATGGTCACGTGGCTTTCTTAGTATAATAAACAAAGCTGACTGTGCAGCGAGGTTCAGATGTTTGTAATGTGGACTGTAATGTTTAACTTTTCACATAAATATGGGAATCAATAAACAGCATTTCGTAGGATCTTTCATGCAACAATACTTAATTGCCCGTTTGAGAGAAGACAAATGGTCCAGACTGTCCGATACCACCTTTGTGAGCTTATTGTTTGTGTAGTTAAATATTATTTCTCCCATGAAAATTATTTAATGGTGTTGACGGTTTTAAAATGTTGTTATTTACCTCAAATACGGATCTTCATCGACAAATCATGATTATTGGTAAACTAATTACATTGAACTATTATTAGTGTATACTAGTGTATCTATTATTTATGAATGAATAATTTATTTACACATCCTTCGCTTATGAAGTCTGTTGACAAGTTTTATTTAACACTTTTATCTAGATTTATTTTTCCAGGACAACAGCCCTTTATTCAAGACAGATCAGACACAGTGTCTTGTGGGTCTTGCTATGGAGATACGTACAACCATGTTCCTTCCCAGCCTTCCTACTCCTACTCAGAATGCACACCTATGACCGAACTGGACAAAGGACGAATTCCATGCGAACATTTGGAACTTCGGACCTCAGACCCAGATTACCATAAAAACAATCGATACATTCGCTGCAACATATCGGAGGACTACATTCTGGATGATCAGTTAGTGAACAACCCAAGCAGAAACCTGAAGGGACTATTGTACTAATCAAACAGATCCTATATGTATCAAGTATTCATGCGCGGAGGGATTGGAACTAATAAAAAGTAAGCTTTAATTTTTTGCCAACACCTTATGTGTTAATGTTACATACTTTCCTATACGGTGTTTAAACATACCAGATACGATTTATATAGCCAGGGAGAGTAGGGGAATATATCCGTTATATTTAAAGAAAATTAATAAGTATGAGATACTTACAAGTAATTCTGTATACTAATTGTCAGTATACAAACATAAAAATAATCTTTGCTCAATTTGTTGTAAACCACGTTTCGCCTTTTTATGTAAAACGGGCTAATAATAACTGATTGTGTTGTTTAATAAATGTAAGAGCAGTGTTTTTCCTGTTTAATAACACTGATAACGTTGAGTTGTGCTTCATTTTAATTATTCTGTCTGAAGGACTGGACATGGAAATGAAATCAAACGTAGATATTACTCACAAAAAGGACATTTTGGACTAAACAATAAAAACATTAATACAATTTTATAAATTAGATATGTTACTTTTATTATAGTCTGGTCTATCCGTGAGGTAAGAGGTTTAAGATCATAGCTTCATATCAACTGGGAAATGCTTTTAGTTTGGAGAATATATTACAACAGTCATATGAGCATTGCGACATATGCTAAAATTTGAAAAGGCACAGGACAAAAGTATTCACATGCAAGCCAAAAGTAAAAGTAAGAACAAATCTGTGATAAGTCACGTAACAAAAAGAGCAAACCCAACTTGGAACGGTCATTCGTAAAAAGGGTAAATAAATGTTTATAATCAATTGTAAGTGTTAATAAGCGTAACATTTAATTGTCAAAACATATACCTGCCTTACACAAAACAGAAACAGAAACATTTTACAGGAAATACTTCTGTATTACAGACTACTACCTGTGTGAAAGCGTGTACTGCTGATCAGTACAGAGATGCAGATTTCACTTGTGTTGAGTAAGTATTATTGTGCCCTGTAATGCAAACCAGAATATTGAAATTAAACAAAAGCTTGTACGATCTTTTAATAATATACATTTAATGTATTACGTGCTGGGTTAGATTCGAACACTTTTTGTTGCAAAATAAAAGTGGACACTAATTGCTATTTTATTTCAACGTTAAAGTAACATTCCTCTGTAATAAAACTTTTGTAAATTTGTAAATTACTACACTTTCTGTGCGTAAAGATTCAGTTTGTAGAACTTCTTGTGTCTTATTTCAGAGCATTCTACTAACTAAATTATTGTAAGTAATTAATGTTTAAAACTTTTAATAACGTTACTAAGGATTAATAAAAATGCAACGTTTTCAGTGGTGGTTTCATATTTCGTCTTGTATTGACAGTGTATGTATTTGTAGCCAAGTTAATGTTCTTAAAAGGAAGAAGCTAACATGACATGGTTTATTTAAAATTAATCCATTTTATTGTAAATTGATTTATTTCTCCTGATTATTGCATTTATTTTCATTTACAAGATAAATTGATCACATATGTGACTACAATAGCATTGGTGGAAAATCGTATCTCAAATGGGTTATTTCAATTGGGTAAAGCACTTCACTTGTACTCCTACTCGTTTAAATGTATTATCAAGTCCAGATCGATATAGGAAGATAGCAAAAATATAGAAATCTTTTCCATTGTAACATTCTTTTAAAGCACAATATGTCAATATCCCAATTCTTTGGCAAACAATTATTTACCAAAGAAATCAACAGAAAATTATTTTAATTGAAAACAACAGGACAATTTCGAATACTGAAGAAGTAGCAGACAGCTTAATTTCTTATTATGTAAACGTGGCAAAAGATAATAGGAAAGTTGTGTTTTTCACCCCCAGTCACACCCGAACTTAATAAAAATCAAGGAAAGAAATTTTACCAAAAACTTTAATTTCTCAAAGGTAATTGAGGAAAAAAAATCTTAACAACTTGGTACCTCCTTTGTAACAAGATAGGTAGTAAAGAAAGCATAAAAATACCGTTCTAGATATTCAAATATTCTACCTGTTCCAGCCGTAAGAACTACATGCTATGGACAAAGATTATATAAGTTTGCTGAAGCAGACTTGTTGAATTCATTCACAGAAACTGCTAGACAGTGGAAAGATTCTAATGCTTAACAGTACTTTTTCTTGTTGGGGAGGTAAAGATTATAAATGCTCTATTTGCATAATAAGGCCTTTAGATTTGTTAAAAATGAACAAAATCTGGTGGTGTTAAATTACCTTTACAATGCCTGAAAAAGATGTTACTTGTTGAAATCTTGCGGACTCAAAATAAATGCGATCAATCTATTATCGCTAAGATAAATAATATATTATGATTAAACCAAAAGAGATGGCAGAATGCACAGGACTCAAACTAATGCCAAAAGTACTACAGGCATATATCAAATAGAAATGGTGTAGCTTTATTAATTGCGCTTAAAGGTGGTGGCCTACAATGTGTCCTTTATAAAGTACATGGGACAATACCGCGCACTGTCTAGGGGAAATTGCTTTTTATTTCATGACAAACTTTGGTCTAAGTAAACATGATTTTGAACACCTTAATTGTTAAATAGTACAAATAGTAAAACATCGCACTCAGTGTTCGTTCTTTCCTAATATTGAATAGGACAATATTGGGATTTCTGCTAAAAATAGATATTGACGTCAGAACAAATAAACCGATTGTTACTACAGACTGATTCGGTCGGAAATAACACATACGTAGGTACAAGCACGCTCTCTTAATGTAACCAACAGCTACCACCCTCGAACATGTTTTACCAGTTTTTCCGAAGCTCCAACTCTGCACTTCCTGTCTTGTCTCTGCGACTCATTCTGTTGAAAATATCATAATGAGACAACGAATCGAAAGCGCCTGCGTCGAGATTAATTTTATAAACAAAGTTATTGTTTACAAGAATTAGAATAGGTAAATCAAAGAGAAATACCTCGGCAATTAAATTGTCCCCAGCGACACAAGGAAACAGATCGAGAATTGAAACATAACAGTTTATGCAATGATGGTTATATACCATTGACGTCATATACTAAAACAGTCCAGAGGTAATGTTACCAGAGAAATTTAACACATCTTAGGGAGATAAATAGCAATAAAACCACATTAACAACCAACCCGGAACTTAAGTTTGAAAGCGTTTATGATTTGAAGTTAAATCACTTCTTGATATGTAAAATCAATAAGTTTGTTGTATTAAATTATCCAAAGCACAACTTTTTCAAAGTACAATCTCTTCAGGGTGTAAGGTAAGCATGTATCAACCTTGTAGTTGTAAGACAGTCCTTGTTCTATATTCGGCCTCATGTTTATTAACGTGCTATTAAAGATTAGTATAGTGATTTAATGCACCTGTATTAAGCAGACACAATAATAAATAATGGCATAAATGCATTTTACAGGAAACCAGCTTACCCTATGGAAACCTCAGGCCACCTGCTGGTCACAAAGAACAAGGTTTCCGTTCAGCAAACCCAGTCAACAGTCTCCCAGACAACATTGCCATTGCAAAAATGTAACGAGTACATTTGTATTCAAATTTAACTCTATCGTTATCCTCCATTTACGGCCAGCTGTCACTTAGGCGTTGAGTGCCTATAAATGGATCTTGTCCGTAACACAACAGACATTTTCTAAAATTCGATGATTTCTTTCGTATCTTTTACATTTCACTGTTGACACTTTTGGCCTATGACGTCATGGCATTGTATGACGTCATTATATTGTTCTTATTTTATATCAGCGCTTGTACTGTTTAATTTTATTTAAAACTCTCTCATTTGGAATTTTTAGGTTGCCGAGGCTTTATCTACTGTACATACTGTATATATATGTTGATAGTTTATTATATTACTAGTTATTATGTATGTACATAAGTTCATTGTATCTAATTTAACTTCTCATGCATGTGCTTACTGTTAGTTGTTTCACTTTGACGGGATATTTTTATTTACACTGTTTGTTTGATAGAAAAACCTTCAGGAAGTGCGAGGTTAGAGCGCTCCATAAACCAGGTTTAAGCACCCCAGTCGGTCCTTTTGCCGACTGACCGTTCCAAGGCGGTAACTGATGGTTTTTCTTTTTGTGTGTTATGTCTCGTCTCTGTGTTTTGTCACATTTACATTTACATTGATTGCCTTTGTCTACAGGTAGATACAATTTAAATATCTGTAAAAATATTGATAGGGCCTTTTCTTATTTGCATATTTATTAAATACACATTGCAAATTCTGTGTAAAAATATTTTAGTTGGCATTGTTAAAGAAGAATAGAATATTAAATGCATAACAAAAGCTTAAGATAGTTCACCGTTAAGGTGTTATCGTTATATTAAGTTTCCAAAGAAAGTAAAGGTGTGTAAAAAGAAACTGTGTGATTACGGCACTAGATACTTCTCCCTGCCGGTTCGGGGATGTCGAATCCCGGTCGAGGTGAGAACTTTTAATGATAGCTTGAAATCAGATGAGGAATCAAGAGTGCAATTACCACATCATTTGCCCATCCTTTTTTAAATATCTTTTGAGGATTTGTTTGCTTAAAGCAAAAGTGCCTTGTACTTGAAAATGAACGGACTACTTGTATAGTAAATCTTAGTTTACACATGCTTTTACATAGTATGTTTCTTATCATTATTAATCATGCAAACAAAATGTAAGATCAAAAGCATTTGATATGAACATGTGGCCATCATTTTACAGCTTCCACAGATGGTAACTCGTGCTATGTCTACATGAACTCTCCGCGCTTCCACCACAAAGGTGAGATACAATGAAAACGGTATCTTAGAATAATCTTTGTGTAAAGTTAAAAAGAGGCACAGAGTCATGAAATTTCCATTATCTTCTTTAAAGTTTAAATTGTCTAGAAAGGCTGGAATTGTTTATGCGGTACGTATATTAGCAAAATTGTCTGGAAATGTAATGCGGTGTTCAAATTTAGAAGTACATATAAACGGAAACTTAACAAATTATTTTAAATTTATTGGTTACATTCAGTGCTAAATATAATTACCAGTATAATCAAGTGAAATATAAAGTCTTAGTGTAGAATGAAACAGAAAATGACTGTGTTCAGGTTTAGTGTTGTTTGAAGTTCAATGTTATCTCAGTGAACTGTTCCCTCAGTATTTGTCGTAATTTTTTTATTATTTGTAATCTCGTAGGTTCTGTCAGAAAGATCGTCATGGGCCTCAAAGAAGCATTACTGGGAGTTCCATTTCACTTGGAGCGAAACGGTCAGTTATGGTTCGTTTTAAAGAAAGAGCAAGTATAAGTTTAATTTTAATTATATTTTTATTATAATGCATGTTGCTTATAAATCTAAGTGACTGTCAAATTTTACAATTAATGCTCTTTGCTTGTACATACAGGTTTAGATAATTGTTAGTGTTTTATAAGTGGAGAAAGAGTAAAGCCTAAATGCATTTAATATCTGATTACAGTACATATCAGCAGAAGTATAAAATAAAGAATTGAAGCAGTGTGTTTTATATACCATGTTAGCTGGGCGCTGTCGACTTTTAAAAGTTTATCAGGGATGAGTCAAAATGCAACTGATGCGAATGGTGTAGAAATTAACAAAATGACGTCGTTTATTTCAACATGTGCATGAGCGATGGAGCTCTTTATTTACTGACAAAAATAATATGACATTTATATAAAAATGATAAACTTGTAAAAATGGAATCATTTATGTCGTCGCAGAAAATGATATTCACATTTCTTGCAAATATATTTGATCGGTTGTTTCAATGCTAGTTTCTAAAGATTATTAACATATAAACTGTTTGCCACCTAATTGGTCCGACATTAACAGATAAACTGTTTGCCATCTAATTGGTCCGACATTAACAGATAAACTGTTTGCCATCTAATTGGTCCGACATTAACATATAAACTGTTTGCCATCTAATTGGTCCGACATTAACAGATAAACTGTTTGCCATCTAATTGGTCCGACATTAACAGATAAACTGTTTGCCATCTAATTGGTCCGACATTAACAGATAAACTGTTTGCCATCTAATTGGTCCGACATCAATCCAGCTTTACCAAGTTAAACCTTTTCATTTTATGTATGAAGTTTTATTAGTATGATGCGGCATAGTACAGTGTGTTACAATAGATGTATGTTTTACTATTAAATTGATATTTTATAAATGTCAAAACTTGTTGAGGGTAGAAATGTTTTGAACCTCATATAAATAAAACCATTTCTAGGTAAAGTCTGCCGTAACAGACGGACGCCGAAAAGAAGACCACGGAAGACATCTTGTAAGAAACTGCTGAACAAGCGAAGATTCAATTGTATGTACACTTCTCAATACAGTTTATTAATAGAGTTTACTAAAATAAAATAATCCAAACGTTTCAAATTAATTACAATATCATATTTATTTTTATGAACTGTATTGTAAAACCTCTTTAAAAAAACTGTCAGCTGGTAACCATACGCAAGCATTGCTGACGTTTGACAATCTTCACACCTAACCTGCTAAGCATAAAGCGGACTATGCATAAGCAAATATCGTACCTTCAAACCAGGGAGATCTCGTTCTGAGAATAGAAAAATATTTTCTTAGATGTGCATTCAGTTTTTGGCACGTAACTTAGATTTGCCTTATCAATAAACTTTATTAATTGACTATGATAGGGGTTGATTTAAAAAAAAAACTTTGACAATTATTTCGAGCAACGATCAACCTTGCACTAGCTGTTTACAAATGTGATATAAATGTGTTTTAACTCATGGTAATGTTTTATTTGTGGCTGGTATTGATCCATTAACTGTCATCTTTATTATAACCATATTTCATTTGAAATTAACCTCAACTTACATCGCACGAGTGTTGTTGATAACAATGCATTTAAAATGTATTTTTTTAAAAAAAACTAGATGTTCTTGTAGATGTACTTATCATTCAGAGCTTTGTTTCGTTCAAAAACGATTCTTGCATCGATTTTGATGCATGTATTTTAAGAAGTATTTTTCTCTTGCGCTACACATCCCAACAGGCTGTAAGATAGCCAAAGTGTGCAACGAGGAGAACTATTGCGGCCGGGGTGAGATGATGTGTCATGACAGACACGAAAGGGAGAATCCGAAATGTGTGTGTCCCAGGGGATGGTACGGACATCGCTGTAAGAAGTGTTCGCCAAAGTTCAAGGTTAGTTGAGTTATAAGGCACAAAGGCCGGCTTTAAGTCATATGGTGTATTTGTGGCATTCAGTCATGCCTGTATGCATGTCTATCACACATACATACGACTTAATATAAATGTATATATATGTGCATATGCGAGCTCGTGTGCATATGTGTGTGTGTATATCAGTGTGTGTTTGTGTATATGTATGTATGTAGGCACGCACGCACTCACGCACGCAGATAGAGTGCTATATATTACTAGTGTAAGTTCAAATGTCAATGTTGTAACAAGGATTGGGCCTTGTTATAGGTTCGTATTGTAAACTTTACACAACTGTAAGATATACAGTTATTGAAGAGCTGCCCGTTTAGTTTGTAGAACAATCCTTTGTATGTCCATAAGATAAGGTTTTCTGAATGTCGCCAGCGACAATATATTATCCGCACGAGATTGTTCTCTGAGCACTAGGTATGTAGAGTGCCACGAAAACGAGACCAGGTACACTTAACAAGTACATCAAAAATTAAAGTACATGTTTATCATCAATGCTGAAGCCTATGCTGAGTATTGTTTCTACCGGTTACACTTCCTGCTGGTCTTATGATATTAGTTAAAGTGTTGTAACTTGTGAATATAAAATACTCATGTAAATGTGTACATCTAAAATTATGCTCGGATAAGAGTGTATATATATATTAACATTTCGTGGATTGTTTAATTGTTTGTTTTATATAAATTACACATTTCCATGTGAATTGCTTCACCAGGTGCCATGCTGGTGTCATCCCGGAAATCATGTCCATTTATTTATGACGGCCTGTTCTTCAAATGACGCTGACCCAGGAAAGCACTGCTGGACACACCATAGGATAAATGACCAGAACCACACATGTGTCTGTCGACAGGATGAAGATGAGCTGTCCCGCATTTCAGGTCATTTAAATCAACATAGTTCATGCACGAATTTTATATTGGGATGCAACTTCTTAGTTCACGTTTCATGAAAATTAAACAATATTTAACACTATTATTTATACAGGCATTTTGTACCTCGTCATAACTGATGAATATAATGTTCTCTAAAATGTTTGTAAATGCGACACTGTCAATGCTAGATGATATATACGAATGCAAATAACACGATTTTGATAATGATTTCCCGTTTTGCCAGCTTACCAATCGAAGGCGGTGATTATTTTATTATCTAGTTTTGTGTAATGTCTCGTTTCAGTTTTATTTGTCACGTTTACATTGAACTGGTATGCGCTTACGTTTTTCCAGTCCTTTATCAAATGTGTCCTATTGTAATACTCATTGAGTGTTATTCTAGCATAAGCACTTTAAAAGTGGTATCCGACAGGGTTTTTTTTTTGCAAAAAAAAACAAAACAAATAAGACATAGTTACCTGAAAAGGTCACGCAAAATGCTGTTCATTGATACCATAGATCTGTGGGGAAAGTTGGACAGTACACCCTAATCGTCATTACAATTAGGTATTTCCTATCTGAGCCACGCTGCAGAGATAGTTATTTTTAAACTACGTAAACCACGTTATAACTTACTTTTGAGATCGTGTTAAATCGTCACCCGGGTAGTCCGCGCCGGCGTCGTTATCTATTTTGGCGGAGATCACTTTCGTGTTTATTTATAGATTTGACAATAATGAACACTTACGAGTTGTTTGTTCACAATGTGTACTGTCTCACATATAGGCAGTGTTCAAAATTGTCTTAAGGAGAAATTCTGCATACATTCCGCGAAAATGTGGAAAAATATTGTTACATGCATTTGGTGTAGGTAAACTGTCGGGAACCACCTTTAAATGCATAAAATGGATTTGGATGAAAGATGATTACGCGTCGTTTGGGCGAAAAAAGTAAGAAACAATTGCTCGACGGTGGACTAATTTTTATCAAGTATGCTGTAAAACTAAAAAGATATTGATACTGCAACGTTAATTGGCTCTGAATTTTATAAGCGCATTATGACAATTAAAAGAGACATTCCTGTCCATTTACGTATTACAAACATTTGTTGAAAATCAAAGTGTAATTTGAGAAAACTGACGACCGTAACAATCTAAGGCATGCTACGTTGAGAAGAAAAAAAAGGTCGCGTGGAAATTAAGAAAAAACATTATTAGTCGGCAATATTTATACATACACATTTACCAGATCTAGACTTTCAAAATGCTTGGTTTGTTTTTTAAAAACAAAAGCGATTACAAGAAATTGAATAATCTGTAGAATCTAAATGCACTTTCAATAAATCTAATTAGCATAATGCTTTAAGGAATGACGAGCTCATGTTCTCACCGGGTATATCAAAAGAACCTGAGAGCGCATTATATACGGCGTTAACAAAAAAAACTTACCTGCTGATGTTCAAGTATTGCAATATGAGTTAACAACTCAACAGTTGTAGCCACGTATTGTGAACAGCAAAAGCAGCCCATTCTTATGCATAGTTACGCGTAGTTAAATGTATTTTAGAAACTGTTCAAAAAATCAAGATATTATTATTCTAGAATATATCTAGGGTGCATTAACTCAATTTCATTTTCTGAATTTTAAGCATGATAAAGATTTTTATATAATCAGCATATTCATTATACTTAATAGACGTTTTACAAATACTGAACATAAGTTATGACATAAACATGATATATACTAATTGAAAGTGGTTTTAGGTTATAGTGTTCACAATTGCTGTTTCCGGTTGGTAAGGGCAATGTTTCCACATTTCTGCCACTTGCGGGTCTTTAACCACATTGACAAATTATTTCTTGAATGAATCCTGACCCTTTTGTACTTTTGTATCCATAAAGCAATGCACATATTATGACTGATGTCTGATATATTCTTAAATTTGTTATAAACTGGGATTTTGCCGTCCGGACAGGGTGAGCAAATCCCGTCTTGTAAAAACTTGCTAAACCCACCGCCCCACTGCATCCATCGGTGTCCAGGTAAGATATAGTCCAATAAAACGTTCTTCTACTTCTATACTGGTGAATGTTAGTTGTAAATTATAATTTGATGTTGATGATGATAGATGATGATGATTACTGTTCATTGCAGATGCTAGATGTTCAGGAGACACAAGACTTTGTGTGGTAAGTTGCTTTCAGCCGTCTTTCTTGTAAAACGTGAGGATTACGGTATACCTAATTAAGCTTAAAGTTAATACTAATTCCTTAGCTCGAATAATACCCCGTATATTCCCTTGTAAGGTGTATAAAGGAGTGATGTTTCGTTGGTTCGTCCCCCGAAAAGTGTCCTGGCTCTAACTTCATAAGGATAGGTGGATTTCAAACTATTTGGTACCAATGGTTTCTTTTGAATGAGGAGTGTCGCGTGCAAGAACCAGGTCGCAAGTTCTAAAGGTCAATGTTATACTTGGAAGTCAACGGTTAAAGTTACTATCAATAAGCTTGTTTAATTTCTTACATCGCAAAGATTGGGGAATTTTCGAATAACTTGATGCACATGGTTGCCTTAGTAACCTGGCGAGACGTGCTCAAGCAAAAATGCAAGCTCAAGGGTCAATGGTATATTGATGGTACATAACACACAAATGTTAATAAAATTCACTGCCAAAAGGCACGGTAGTGGCTGTATTTATCACACACAATTTATCACAAATAATAGCTCTAGTTGATTATAAAACAGTGAAGCTTTTTATACACATATACGAATTATTTTTGCCGCGCATGCGTACTTCGTCGATATGTAATCGTTCCTGGAATGGTCCTTTGGATGATGCCATGTTGTAATATATACAACTATAGTCCGTCGCTTTCATGCGTTTAATCTTCGGTCACCTTTTAAGTTTGATGTATATCAAACTTAAATTGAATTTTTAATTTAAAACGGTTTTGCTTAGTGTTTGTGGGTGTAAAACACGTGTTATAAGTTAGTTTCATTTTATTAATATGCTTGCTGTATTGTTTTACATATAGCTGAAGGATTGTAGACCTCGTTTTTACTCGCGATTGCATTCTCCTTGCTACGCTAGTCACTTTATGCTAGAAATCATCTCCTTTGTTAAGTTGATAGACAATTTGTTCTTTTTTACTGTGCTTTAAATAATAAACAACTTTTTGTCGTGTATTCTTGTTTACTACAATGATACTTGCAATGTATACATAACATTTATTTGCTTTCATTTACATTTTCTCCATAAATTTGTGTTTTCTCATTACATTTGATGTGTAATAAATATTCATTTAGTAAACTTGAAAATTAGACATGCAGAGTGGAATTAAGTTTAGTGCTTCGACGTTGTTATGTTTTTTGTTAGTTAGAAGCCGGCTGGATGAGTTATAGGAAAGGGCAATAGCAGACTCTCGGTATTAAGAATACTTTATTCAATGATTAAGAAGAACTAGTATGTTTTCTGTGAAAATAATTTCCCCATGCACGGGACCTGATATATAACAAGCATTTAGACTGGTGTAGATGTATTGATTAATGATGCTCTTACGGTCGTGGGGTTAATAGTGCAAACGAACTAAACACCGGTTTTGACGAGAAAATGATATACTATTATGTATCACGAACAAACGTCAAACTGCCCACCGCAAGTGTGACGGCATTCTAGATCTGTTTAACAAGAAGATGCACGGATGTGAGGCATCCAATGCGCCGTTGAAAAAATGCGTTGTAAATAAGAAACTGGCTATCCTGCAGACTAAACACTATGTTTATACTGTCGATTAATTAATAAATCTGATGGCAACTAGACTAACTAGACTGACTATCTGCTACTTTGCTTTCTTTCTTTCTTGTTGTCTGCTTAAGCTTTAATTACAAGCTACACAGCTTAATATCGGTATACTCGGTTCCTTTTGTTAAACAAATTCTATATTCCTATAAATGCCAGATGCTTTTTTTATAATTGAAAGCTACACTTTATTGTTGGAAGCTACAATGTTAAAAATGGAACACTCGGTTCTTTTCTCTGAAAAAGGCCTCACTGAACAACTGCGACATCGTGTTATTGACTGCTACACTATCGTCCCCTATAAAAATGCATGCCATAAAAGGCACCGCTCTCAAGGAAACAAAAGGGTTTTGTCACTAGGCCAACATGTACCGACTACTGCTTAACAAACTCGAAAGCAACACTTATGATGCCTTGCAGCAATGCTTTCTTGTTTGTATTTTGTAGAAAACCAGGATGACTAGATTGACGTGAAGCAATGTTCGGAATGATGGACATATACAGAAGAGAATAGAACGAAACACGAATAATTCAAATGTAACATCTTATTATATATTCCTTGGGCCATACTTAAACAGAATGTAAATAGGATTGATATATAGAGCCTGACGTGTAATCAGTTGATCATGTATTATATGATCATATAAACTTCGTAGTGGCGTTCAAAGGGAAATATTCATATTTTAAAGGCATTGCACTTCTTGGCTTATGTTATGTATCCATATTCTAAATTGTGCAAACATAATCTTACGTGACATTGATTTCTGTTAAGTAAATATGGCTATGCGTTGAATGAAATTGGTGGCCAATGAGAATGATGTTTTGTTTTGAGTTTTGTTTTTCAAACAACGTAATAATGTGTCTACGTTTATCAAAACAAACCATGCCGCACAGAAATAGTAAAATAATTATACGGCTGAAATTATTTAATTTCATTTTATAACTATTAATTTTATTAAAATTGCTTTCCATATTTTTACTTTTATGCAATCATATACAGCTATTTTATATTTTATTTTTTGTGCATATGATTTGAAGAAAATAATAATGCCAACTTGTTTTTTCCATGTATGTTTTGATTGTCAAATTATTGTTGTAATACTGGCATTGTTTTTATTTTGCTTAGTATTTTTATAAGAAAATGATTGTCATTAAAAACTACAAATAAACATTACCTTCTCTTGTCTCTTGTGACTTGTTGAAAGTTTAAAACATAATATTTGTCTTGTTTTGAACTTTGTAATCTCTGTATTGTGTGCAGGACAACAGCACATAAACCCGCATAATTATATTTTAATTATGTATTATTATCCATGCTGTATATTATAATTGGCTTAGTGTAAGTTATGACTGGTACTTTTATCTCTTTTATGCTAAAAGACAAACATCTTTATTGACAGCAATAAATTAGCGACCGTGCTTTAGTTTATATTGGTTATAATGTGTGCAATTGTAATAATGAAAGCTACAATATAAAGTGCATAATTGAATTGTTCATATCTACACACGCAATATAAACAAATATACCATCCTACAAAAGGGCTGCTTAACCCTCATTGTGTTTTTTTGTTAATATTTTGTTTCATCTAATAAAGAATATGCAAACATATATATGTTTATAATTGTTTATAAAGATTTACCAGCCAATAGATTAAATGCTGGCCTTCAGCTCCCTGTACGAGATGGTGGATCTACATCTACACTACTTAATCAATTTGTGCTTTAAATATATAGATATAGATGTTGAACAGACGTTTATCTATTAAACAAACTTGTGTTGAACGAATGAAAGTAATATTGAGAAAGATCTATAAACATTCCGATATAGTGCCACTAAGGTTAGTATTGCATCAATGTTCACACAGGTGTCAATTAGTTTAATAGCGATATTTTAATATCTAAGTTTTGTTTGATAGATATAAGCAAACAGAAATAATAATAATAATGTTTTACGGATTTACCAATAAATGAAAGGCTAAACTTTTTTTTACTATCGCAATGGGGCATTTGATTGAGTTGTCTTTGGACCAGTTAAATAAAGCGGTCTTTAAATAGATAATAAAATTAAAAGGTGAACATTGTTGGCAGGTATTAATGAAATTAGATTATGTATGATTAAAAATGTCGACATTAACTGAAGCCTCTTGCACACATACTACAGGTACCAACATCTTGCTTTTATCTTATCAATTACTGTTATTATTTATTAATTGATCATTTGCTATTATCAACGTGTATTGTATAATGATATAACGGACATTCTAAAGTTTTTATAGTTGTTCTATGTTGTACTCTACAGGTTGAGTTTGAAAATAAATGTATTGTTGGTTTTTAATTCCACATATGTTTAAATGATCTAAATAAAAGATGGTGTGTGTAATCATTGTATGAAAGTCTTGAATTTCCATTACCAATTTCACAATCGTTGGCTTACTCAAGTGAAAGATATTACTTACTAAATTTCCCAGCGGCATTGTTAACAAATTGAGCAAGATTAGAAATCCTTGTTAAGAATATAGGTCGTCAGATATGGTTAAAGGTGATAACAGTCTCGTGTAGAGATAAGGAAACACAGCGGTCATTTTTCAGAAGAGTTATTATGGATAACTGGCTAACAACGGTAAATCCTTACTTTAAGTATTTTCTATTTATTGTTGAGGTTTACTATTTGAGTGGTTGTTACCACACTAGTATACATTTACATGTATGCTTCATTAAACTGAAATTTTTCAAAAAGTATGTAAAATATATTATATAGTATGTTCTCATTTACAATGTGATTAGTTTGAACTCTAAAAATGAAAGTTGCTGCTGGATCTCAGGGCACAGGGGTTTTAAGCAACTATATAAATTCTAGTTATTTCTAATAAGAATAGACCGTTAGAAAGGGAGCTTAAACCAAACTATTTTAACGATTTTGGATGGCACGATCCGGATTGGAACCGGGGCTTACCGTAGGTAGCCGACACTGTACCCATTGCGCTTCTAGATCTTGTTAAATATAATTATGTAACTGTATACAACTATACAGATGTATACTCACAGGAAAAATAAGAAATGACACTAATTTCGTCGATCTAAATATTTTTCTTCAGATAGTGACTTTTCTTTTGGCAGTAGAATGTGTCCAAGCTACACAAGGTAACGAACATGTTTTAAGTGACCATTTTAATATAAAGTCATCAATAAGACCTTCTCACATGAACGTGTTGGCAGTAGCCACAAGTCTAGCCCAAGGGATGAATGGTTGGGAATTGTAAGTTAACAGGAGTTGAAAACATTTGGATTACAGTAGTCTTAGTTTCGCAATTCCATAACATGACCAAACCACATTATCCTATATACAGAAAAAACCTTTATGATGTATGCTAAAATAAACACACTTTCAAAAAGAACTTTCCTACTTTCATGTTATATATATTGTACCTTCACCTAATATGCGACAACAATGTGCATACAGAGATTAATATATTTTTTGTTTTAACCTAAGCTGTGATAAGGCACTACTTATTGCATTAGTTAGAATAATTATACAAAATAATAATGTGGATGAAAATATGGCTGTTTACTGTTTTAATTATGATCTGATAATCACTAAGTGTATCTAACGTAAACTATTACGAGTTCAGAAGATTGATAAGATATAAAAAAATATATATATAAATATTACTATTTAGCTATTCATGGCGTAGCCCGCCTCATCTTGAGTTACAGTGCGTTTGGTTGGAGGTTCGAATATGTACGGCACGGTGGAGGTGTTTCACAATAGCTGGGGCACGATCTGTGATGACAGCTTTGGGAACACGGATGCGACCGTCATCTGTCGCATGCTAGGTTTCAACGGGTAACTAACTGCCTTTAATCTGATCCCATTTGCACTTTCCTTCAGAGTTCGCAATGTTTATCTGAAGTAATGCTAGGAATACTTACACATCTGACCGCATCATTGGCAGTTAATACCGAAGCATTGTATAAAATAGCTGATAAGCATTGGTGAGGCATAACCTATCAAAGAAAACGTAGACATTTTTTTTTATTCAAGAAGATCGGTTTTCTGTTCATCTTGCATTGAGAAACCCCTCAGGAAGTGCGCGGTTTGGGCTCTGTAAAACCGGTTTAAGATATGTTATATTTCTATTCCGATAAGATTCTTTCTTTTGTAAAAAGTGTATGCCAACTCTCATATCATTGAAAAGAACTTTTCAATGTAACTAAGATTTAATTCCACTTTTAAAGCTTGTTTTGTCTATCTAACAGCAACCACTTTTTAATCAACAGGTAGAACTTGTCGTTTAGAAGCGTCATTGATGTAAAGAAAATGTTTACTACAATGGTGAATAATATAAAGGTACAGTTGACAATGTTTAAAGGTATACAACTGTTCTAGCTAGATAATACCTATACTAAACTGATAACATCGTTTACCTTCGGATTGAATGTGGCAGCCCATCTACAGCATACTCACAGGCCCACTTTGGAGCCGGGTCAGGCCCGATCCTTTTGGACGAGCTCGGTTGTACCGGACAGGAGACCGACATATCATCCTGTAGAAGTGCCGGCTGGGGATCCAGTGACTGTAGCCATAGCGAGGACGCCGGGGTGGCATGTAGTTAGTACTTTACACCTCTCATATCAATATATTTCTCTATGAACTCAACATTATATATATACAAGAAAGCACCGATGCGAAGCATCAAAGGTCGCCATCGAACTTCTGTACAACACACACGCACGCACGCACGCACGCACGCACGCACGCACACACACACACACACACACACACACACACACATATATATATACATTTATCCAAATCGTCTAAACAATAGCAAAACTTTGTCATTTTTTTTAAAGAATGCAATCTAACTAATGCATGCAGTCTGATGGTTTTTCACCATTATACTGTTTTAGTTTGCTTACATTACTAACCACGTGATCTTCATAGCCTCATTTATCAATACATCTACACCAGTCTGAATGACTTGCTGTACTACAGTTCCAGTTTATGACAAGTTCTGATTACTCATTATATAAATTAGAACTTTATTTAAGGAGTAAGCGGGCTTCTAACCATATATGATACAGGAAACAATTAAACATACTCAAAGAAAAAATAACGCCTAATAACAAGAACATGTTTAATTTTAATGTCTTTAAAGATTGCTAAATGTATAACACACCAAAGGTAATAAAATGATCTTTACAGAAAAAGTAAATAAAATAAAAAAATGTTTTTTATACGATAGAGTATCATGCTTGTAAATAAACTAGATCTTCGACAAATAGTTATTAATTGTTTGAAGGCCAGTAATAGCTAACAAGTTGTCTATTAACTAAACCAAGGGGGATGGTTTACAGCCTTATAAGTGAATAGCGTAACAAGGGGCAGATAATCATGTCTTTAAAAGAGGTCTACACTTCTTATACATCCCTTATATTTAAAACGAGACAACTAAACATACAAAAACAACAACTGATAACACTTCTTTTAGTCCTTTAAAACTTACGCCAAACCGTTGTTGATAACAGTACGATTTAAAATGACAAAAACTGATGAGAACTAGATATAGCAGTAACGAATTGTCTATGGATGCTAGAGAAGAGGCCCGAATACAAACAACAGAACAGAACATATTTTATCTAGACATCTTAATATGCAATTAAACAACCCAAACATATACATAAATATGGTACTTAAACCACCTCAAGTCAGAAATGGGAATATGGCTACATCTTAAACTAAAGCTACAATGCCAGTTGGGTCGCGGGTTATTTGCTTCAGTAGCTGGATTCATGTCATAGTTACCTTTTGTATATATATTTGAGTTATCTTCGTTAAAAAAGCTCAAATTATTATTATTATTATTATTATTATTATTATTATTATTATTATTATTATTATTATTACTACTATTATTATTATTATTATTATTATTAAAAAATCCATTGTATTCATGATATTTATCAAACACGAATATCGACTGAAATTTCAGCGCATGATAGTGCCACATTTTTGTTTCTAGTACAACCTGGCGCCATCTATTGGACTTTTCCATGAACGATTACAAATAGATGGTCAATGAAACCTATCCAATTTTAATACAAGGGTCTCTATGAGTTTTGCTGTAAATTCTCCTAGACTAAATTATTTTACTTTTGCTTCTTTTTTTGCAATGAATTAACACATCATTCGCATGCCGCTATTATTTTTCCGGTTCTATGTTGTGTTTTCGCCTAATTAAAAGTGATGAACGGTTTCAGGTCACAGTATCCTACGGCTAGTCGGTGGCCATGGCAACCACGAGGGTACTGTGGAGATGAACGGTGGCACAATCTGTGACGACCGCTTCACGGACGCTGATGCGAAGGTCATCTGTCGCGAGCTAGGCTTTATCTCAGGGTAAACTACGCTATTAGTATATGTTGGAGATAGTTCTTTTGACAAATTACCTTGCAGAAATCTCCATCAATTTCACCCATACCTGAGTGTTTAATGTCAGGAATTTTAAATGAAATGAAATGTTATGTAAAAGATCCTAGATGCCATTGTGTCTGTCTGGTTTTAATATAATGTTTTACATGTCTATTTGGTAGGCTTTTTTGAGTTTTCTATCACTTTGTTGTTGTTTTAAGAAAGGTTGCAATTTACTTATTTGGTGCATTTGGCATAATCCTCAGTACAATGATAAATAGTGTTGATATCTATTTGAAACAAGAACTGGGCAAGCAATGACGAATTCTTATAGCTCAGTTACGATGTTATTAACAAGAAAGTAGTAACGTTCTTAAAGTAATATTTAGATTATATTTAGGTGAGGGGAGAATCTAACTGTTTACAACTAAGTGTTTGTTCTTATTATATTCTAACATAATTGTTTCACAAAAAAAACCTTTTTGCCGCGAAGAGCTCACGCAAATTCTGCAGAATTTGGCAGCTGGTCAGTTTTAAAACCGTTGTATCTGATCTGGTGAAAAAGAAAGTAAAACCTATACTGGACTTTAGGAAAGCAGTAAAAGGCGGCCAATACGGGGACATATATAGCGGCACCATTGAGCAGGACTATCTGGGTTGTCATGGAAATGAGACCCTATTAGACCAGTGTCCACAGTTCAATGGATTGGGGCACATTCGAACCTGCAACTCGGGCAAGACGGCGGGGGTCTTTTGTGGTAAGTAGAACTCATCGTTTGTTGAAGTTTTATATTTCAGTGTGAGAACACTTGCCTTAGCTAGTTCATATACACTTTTATGTATTTTCGGATTATTTCTTGGTTGGCTTGCCGAATGTACTTGTTAAGACCGCTGTTTTAGTTGTTGGCTTTAGAGTACTTCAAATATGTTGTTTTAATAACATCAAGTACTGGATAAGGATGCTTCCACGAGAAAATACTAGATATATATAAGGTAGAACGAGAGGAAAGAGAGAGAAAACATAAAGAGGGGTGAGATTGCCAGATTGCCAAATGAGTCTCTTGTCATCATCTTCTTCTTCTCCTTCATAATTTAGGTTAAGTTAACCTTGGACTTTTAGAGGCACGCTTCGAATCTCCGTTTCCATCATTTGTGTGTAGGAGTCGCCATCTAAGTATTTATCAAGAACATAGAATAAATATCAGTGAAATAACAAAAATGTAGATTAAATATAAAAGGCAGCAATAATAATTGTGTTACATGATAATTGTTCTATCTGCCTTGATGTAGATCATACGCCGGTGCGTTTGGTTGGTGGATCGCTGCCATCAGAAGGCCGTCTGGAGGTACAACACGCTGGTGCTTGGGGCACGGTCTGTGACGTTAACTTCGGTATCCAAGAGTCTTACGTCGTCTGCCGCATGCTGGGCTTTAATACAGGGTACGAATTACTTCATGGATTGGAGACTAAAGGTGGTTTTGTGCTTTTTGCAATCA
Source organism: Sinonovacula constricta (assembly GCA_007844125.1). Classification (NCBI taxonomy): domain Eukaryota; kingdom Metazoa; phylum Mollusca; class Bivalvia; order Cardiida; family Solecurtidae; genus Sinonovacula; species Sinonovacula constricta. The sequence continues at coordinate 2,951,139 of CM017557.1, read as the reverse complement.
AAGCGACCGCATCAGACTGGGGCAAAACGGCATTTGAATGTCGTTTTCTTTTCAATTTTGTTTATCCTACTTAGAATATAAATTAAATATTAAAGTAATATCGATTTATAAAAACATGTCAAAAATGCAATAAATTGGGCGAAATTTGAAGCCCTAGTAACGTTTCTTTCTCGATTGGGGCTTGTATTAGCTTCGTGATTTTTTCATCATGCTGGTTTTGTTTTTTTTGTTAATGATATAAGTTGAACCTGTCAGTTCTACGGCTGTGTCCACTGGTGGTAATTACGGCGCAGCGAATGGGCCAGTTTGGCTGAGCAGCCTGAACTGTACAGGAAATGAGGTAGACTTCACCCAGTGTCAGCATGACTCATGGGACAACAACACCTGCAGCCATAAACAAGATGTTACCGTCAAATGTCGTATGTACCTGTGTCTTGCATGTTATGGTATATTTAATAAATAGCGGATTTTTTAAAGATTTTGCTGTACTGGTGTCTGTTGTTTGGTTTACATTGTAATGCTTGAAGTCGCACCAGCAATTTTGGTATAAGTAAATCGCATTCCTTTTAGGCAAACTATCATCCCTATAATGTTATTGTATTATGTGTAGCGAAAACCTGATAGCGCAAATACATAAAGCGTTGGCTCCAGGTTCAATAGGTTACCGGTTCAAACTCGTGCAGCGATATGACACAGTCGTAAAATGGAATAGTTTCCTTGCCATGATAATGTGACTGCAGTATTGTCTGTGTTACGATAACCTTATGAATCCCTCCCATTAATATTGGACTGATTCTCCACTCTGTACATGTTACTGCAGAACCTACTGAGGTTCGACTGAGTGGGGGACCGGGACCATGGGAAGGGACCCTAGAGGTAAAGGTAAACAGTGCAAGCTGGCAGTACATCTGTGACGATAACTTCAGCCACAATGAGACCAAGGTCATCTGTCACATGCTTGGATACGACGCCAGGTGGGTCGCTGTTATTTTCTTCAGTAGTCAGTTTCATCTTATAGTGTTCATTACTCTATGAAAACGATCTGTTTACAAACAACACGATTGCTACATTTATTTTTTTTGACCTGCTTTTGACTTATAAACATTAATATATTTAAATAATAAATCGTGTATAACAACCCAGTACACACCATTTCTGGAGTATTCATCTCAGATTCAAGAATATCTTATTGTTCTTAGACAGAATATCATAAATCTAAAACACTTACCTTAATTCAAATCCAGTTTCAAATTAGGTAACTACCATTCTCATTATTCTGTTAGTTAGATTATTACAATTTAGTTGTGCGAAAACGCATTTGGTTGGGCTGGTTTTGTTTCAAATAGATTCATGTTGTTTTCTCTGTTTGTCCTTTGGAAAACCCTCAGGAAGGACCAGGTAAATCAGTACTGTAATCCATTTTAAGCATTCCAGGCTGTCCTTTTGCCTACTGACCGTTTCTAGGTGGTAGTTGTTACTTATCCTCTTTGTTTTTTAATGTACGTCCCAGTGTTTTTGTCACATCTACTCTCAACAGGTTAACCACTGTTGCGTATTGTTTACCACTGTTACGAAATATCATAAAAGAAAAGTCGTCACAAAAGCTGCAATATAAGACGGTTTTCCAGAAAACTTGCAGTGTTGGCGGCTTTTGCCCTAGATATTTGTTTGAGGTCTTCCTCTACCAATGTAACTCAGTGGATTTTTTAAGGTTCGTTATAATTCATGGATTAGCATGATTATGTTTGTGTAGTACTGTGTAAATATATCTAGAATGTTCACGTTTCAGTGAAGAATGGGACGTGCTGTACAAGAGCGAGGGATTCACGCACACCAGCCAGCATGTTAGCGGTACCTTCAGGTGTCGAGGAGATGAGAATGACATTACCCATTGTGTCTTCCAGCAAGCTACCTCCTGTACTGCTGGCGTTGTCGGCATTCGATGTTGTAAGTTAAACCCTAAGCACTGCAGCTGAACGAATTTGCATTCACTTTAATTCTAAAACTGTCTTTGTAGTTGAAGCGTAAATATTTTGCAAAACATGTTTGAAAGCGAGATCTACCGAAGAAAGTTTCTTGACCAATGGTTGTGCTGTTTCTTGGTCATTTTGTTCTCAGGCAGAAATGTTTCATTGTTGAACAGGACCCCGATTAAGACCGTTGATGCTTTGCATAAATGCTCTCTTGAATTTATATTTGAATAGAATAATAGGTAATGATAGGACGTGTTTTGTTTCCAGCTGGGATAAGGGTGCGGCTGGTGGATGGTCCCGGACTACATGCTGGCAGAGTGGAGCTGTTCCACGAGGGTCGTTGGGGCACCGTATGTGATCGGAACTTTGACAACGTGGACGCCACCGTCATCTGCAGGATGGTCACCTATTTCCCGCTGGACACGTGTGTAGTTCATTGACACAATATATTGATGTCAATTATATTCCCCAGTTTGGACTTTGAAATCACGAGTTTGGATTTTAAAAATTCAAGAGACAATCTGAGCAATAAGATATCAGTTGTCAGCAAAAAATTAATATTATAAGTAGTTTTATTCCATTAAGATTCATTTAAAAATGAAACTATGGGAACCACCGTTGATACAAGTTTATTTTGACTAGTGTCTTCATTGTGATATCTCGATAATACTGGCTTTCCCTTACAGGGATTTTAATTACTGCTGATTAAAAAAAATCGAGCACTTTTTCATAATATCTAAATCTAGCTTGAACATAAAAGTCTTTTTTGTGTATATTCACAAACATAATACTTTCAATTTCTCTTATATTGCGATTGAATGTTCTGGCTTAGGTATGTGACTGGTATTGCTGTGCCGGCAAACTATTTCGGGTATGGTAATGGCCCAGTCCATCTAGCAAATGTCGCTTGTTCAGGAAATGAAACAGACGTCACTCGTTGTTCTGGCGACTGGTCAGGTGGAGTGAATTGTGATCACGCTCACGATGCTGGGGTATACTGTAGTAGTAAGTCAGTTTCTCGTTGCAATTAAAACTTCTTAAAGCTCGACGGATTGTACTGACTTCGGCTATTGTTCAACTGACACGATTGTCTGTGTCTGATGTAAAAATAGCATTCCACGAATCTAGAAAGTCTGGAATTATATCCAGCAACCTCATATATAAGAGGAATGCTCATAAACTACAAGGGCTGATGATGACTGTTTATAATTAATTTTACTTCACCGAAAGTAAATAGGAATGCCTTGACATTTTTGTTGAAAGAAATCTCTTTTTTACTTACTCGTTTACCCAAGCAGGTTTCATCTTTGAAAATATCTACAAACTACGGAAAACTATGTTGTGTAGATATTAACATTCCATTTAAAATAGAGTCGTCAAACTGTATTTATCAATAACGGTGAATTAAACTTTTTTTTCATTTGCGGCCGGGTTAAATTGAATTTTATTTATATTATCTTAATCTTCATAATAATCTTATATTTCAAATCTTACTACAGGTGCGTTTCAAAAGAAGTGTCATAGACAACGTTATGATCATTTTCATTGGAGTATTATCAATGAAACCAGTCACTGCTAGCCTTAACACTGATTCATTGTACGTGCACTTTGTTGAAACATCGTCCTGGTTTATAGGTGGACGGGATTTGCGGCTAGAAGGAAATATCTCGACGAGCCAGGGCACCGTGTTGTCTTTCTTCAATGGTGCATGGAACGCATACTGCGATGCAGACTGGAATGAAACCGATCTTGAAGTCGTCTGCAAGGAACTTGGCTTTTGGTAAGATTTCAAACCAGACAAATAAATTCGTGCTTCTGAGTGTTTGCAAAAAGGACTGGTTAATAGACCCACACATAAAATTTCACTCGTTGGCTTTTGTGTCTTTCTATGTCAAGCTCATTTGCAATGACAGAAAGTTTCAACAAAGATGAAGACACAAGACAATATTAAATGTTTCTACAGAAAAAAAAATGAATTAAGAAGGGATTTGGGACATACAAATACAGGATTGATTGTATTCATAAAAAATAAATTGAAGGCATCTTAAATATGTTAATAAAAAGGTCCTATCAAAATTACCACAGATATTTAAATCTAACCTACCTCTAGACAAGGACAAACAGGGTTAGGGTAAATGTGACAAAAAGACAGATAAGAATATAGACAATGTCCTATGATCAATGCAACAAACGTGTATACCAAAATTTGAAAAGGATAAATGTATTCACATGCAAACCAAATGTAAAAGTGAGAACAAATCTATGTTGAGTCATTTAAGAAAAAGAGCAAACCCCGAAGATACCGCCTAGGAACGGTCATTTGACAATATGTACTGACTGGGGTGCTTAAACCTGGTTTGTGGAGCGCTCCAACCTCGCACTTCCTGAAGGTTTATCTATCAAACAAACAGTAAAAATAACAATATCCCGTCAAAGTGAGACAACAAACAGTAAGCACCAGCATCGGGAGTTAAAACAGATAAAATGAACTAGTAAATAGACAAAATAACTAGTAATAAAATAAACTATCACCATATGTAGAATATGTACAGTAAATAAAAGCCTCAGCAATATAAAATTTCCAAATGAGAGAGTAGTTTGAAATAAAACAGCCCAAGAGATGATGTATAATAAGAACAATTTAATGATGTCATACAATGCCATGACGTCATGGGCCAAAAGTGTGAAAAGTGACATTTTAAACAAAAACACGAAAGAAAACATCGAATTTTAGAAACAACATAAACCAACAAAATAAAATGTAGTATTGTAAGGCCTGAATTGGTAATAAGTTTCAAATGGTATATCATAAAAAGCCGAGGATTTATCTGCAATTGGCATATCTTATAATAAATAACAAAAAAATCCCGATGTTATAACTACTGTGCAATCTTACATAAAGGGAATGGAGACTGCTCAAGTTGTTTCACATATAAAGGGCACGAGTGGAAGATTCAAAGAGACAAGAACTCCAACGGTGACTGTCCAATAATGGCTTTAAGTCACTGTTTTCATATAGTCTCAACGACCTGTCGGTCATCGTGTAATTTAAAAGCAATGCAAGTTCTTGACTGTTAAAGGGTTAATTGCAAGCAATGCAGTACAACGAAGCCAGTAAGAAGGAAGTTACCTCAACAATAATTTTTCTGATAAGTTTTGTAAAGCGGTCAGAAAATTTACAGAGACTCTTGATTTTCTTTAACTTGTACAAAACATTTCCATAAAATGCAGGATGACACATGCCTTGCGGCATAAGTGTGTTCATACTGTTATTATACTTTGAAGCAATAAGATCATTGCGGTGAACGAATTTTGAAAACGTCGTTCTTAATTTGTGGAATCGAAAGCCTGATTGTGATAGAATATATGGATCATAATCACATGTGTAGTTTTTGTAATATTTTTTAAGTTTTTAATGCAGTTGCTTAATGTTTAGGAATGCAAAGCCTATGTTTATCAGCAACCGCCTGCAGAGATCAGTCAATACGTACGATATTCATCCATACTGTCAAGGCAACGAGGGACTCCTGGAAATGTGCTCCCATTCACCAAGCAGACGCTCGTGTTCGTCCTCAAATGTCGTCAGTGTGGATTGTAACCCAGTCGCAGCAGGTATGATGGCCTTTAAGTATTGGGTGATATATATTCATAATGCCACTGATAGCTGGCAGCGTTGGGACAAAAGATTTAACGTTTTGTCAGTGGAGTGCTTGGAAAGATTTTGAGCTTCTAAGATAAAGCAAAATAGAAAATGATTGTTTTGTAACGTACTGGTATGCTTGTTTTGTGACGTACTGGAATGCCTGTACAGCGACGTATTTGCACGAGCAATGTAACGATGAAATCACCATTGGAATAATGGGTCTTCAATAATAACATTATGTCATTCAATTAATAGTACAATTTTAATATCTCAAAATTATAATGATAAACATATACAATCCTGCCAGTTGTAAATCACCATGAATAATGAGCTGCATTTGAATGGAAAACATTTCAGGTAGCAATCAGATAAGGCTGGTGGATGGCCCCGGTCCATGGAAGGGTCGCCTAGAGGTGTTCTATGGGAGCCATTGGTCCAGTTTTTGTGCCGTGTCCTGGAATCAGAACCTGACCGACCTTGTCTGTAGAAACCTCTACTTCCCACAGTATGTTCAGTTTGTATGGTAGACGATACGCTTATAATGTTATGTTCTATGTGCAGTTCTTCTTGCTTTATTCACATGACCCGAGCAACTCGAAAATATAAAATCGTAGGAATATAATTACGTATAAACATCTGACAAAATCAGTACGAGCTTTTAATAATACTATTAGGCTAGATTATTAATTTAAGAAATAAATTCACGCGAATATCGTTCGATTGTCTTAGATTGTTGTGACAGACATTCGAGCACCGTTTGTGCAAGTAGTGTCTCGTACTTACCTTCGAACAAGTGTAAAAATAACTGTGTGTATCGTTCGATCTTATGATCTCCGTACGAAACAGTTGTGTTCTTTTTTTCCAAAAAAGCTCTTAAACGGCTCGTACATGTAACGTGAATTGGATATCAACTGTTCGTACATGTAACGTGAATGGGGTATCAACTGTTAATCAGATATCGTTATATAAACCGATCAGGCCGATCTTTGCAAGCGCAAAGCACATGGTAAATTTCTGTTAAAATTGGTATGATTTAAACTTGTAATAGCGGAACATACCAATAACGAAACTGTCTAGTGTAAGCTTTACTTTTGTTATATAGCGTGTTTTTTTAAATGTGATTCGAATTATAATATTGCAGGAAACTTGTGTGTTGCCAGTCATACAGTCGTGTAGGACATGATTAAGGCCCACATGACTGAGTACGGCGCGGTTATATTCACTGTCTGGCCGATGTGATTTTTGAGATCCTGATTATTTTCTTTCAGGGAGAATGTTTTTGGCCACATTTCGGGACGATTGTTCTCTAACAATACGTTAGGACATAATACAGTCGCATAAGAAAAAGTTTTTTGTCTTGAGCAGACATCATAATATCATGTACATTATCGGAAGCTGTCGAAAAATATAAACCAAATGTAACAATGTAACAATCACATATTGATCCATTTAACATGGCGGCTGTATTTCAGGACCAACGCTTCGTGGTACAATGCCAACAAGGGCCTGACTGCCATTAATTTCCGGTCTCTGGAGTGCGAGGGATGGGAGTCGAACGTCGGTCAGTGTAAGGTGAACACGACCGTAACCGACTGTCTGTTATCTCAAGCCACTGTAGGGATAGACTGCTCAAGTGAGTACACGCTTTGAAAATAAGAAAAATACGATTATAGAGTGTCTTTGTCGCCAAGAATACAAACAGTTCGTGGACTGTTGGAACTCATGGAATTACGTTCCTAGCAGCTTCTTAATTGCAGGAAATGGCTCTGTATTCCTGCTACATTTCACGTGCCCCTAACCCCACTAGCACTGCTAGCACATCTAGGGCTCCCCACTCCCTGAACCAATCCCCACCCCACCACGAGCAGCCCCCCATCCTGAAAAAAATCCTGGATCCGCTGCTGTTTGTAAAAGTTAAGATTTAAACAAAAAATGTATGACACTTATAGTCGACCAAGCTCGAATACGTTTACTTTTCCGATAAAAAAGTCTATCGATCAATGTTTTATTTATTTATTTATTTATGAATGGTATGTATTAGAAAGTAAATCTAGTTCAGTCTAGTTAATGCTTCCCCGTTAATGTCAGGTACTGTAACTCCTGTCAGTCCATATGTGTCAAGTTGTCCAAAACATGCCTCTTTACAGTGTCTGTTATTCTGTTCTTTCCGCTGACCAGGCGGTATCACAGTGACTCTAGGAGAGACAGGTCAGGTGTCAGGGCAGGTACATGTCCACTCCCCCCAGTCTACTGTCCCTCTTGCCCTGTGTGAGTCGGGCCTAAGCGCAGGCGCGGCCAAGACAGTCTGCACGATGGTTGGATATACGTATGTTCAATAATACATGTTGTTTAGTAATAACAGGTTTTAGAGATCACAAATGAGAAAACAGCCCTAGAAAACAAACTGTATTTGCTCTTGTAAAATACCGTTGATGTTGTGTGTGTTTTGTTTTTGCTATTAGAGTCCTCTAATAATAAGAGAGAATTAATCAAGTCGTGGATTTTAAGATGCAAACTCTCCAAAGTAGTTTTAGATAAGTGTTTTTTCTTTTCTTTTTAACTGCCTTGAGGTCACTTATAAATAATTTAGAGACTGTGGGTTTGTCGGATAAAAATGTTTACTTGAGCTCATGCCACGTTTTGTATTTAAATTTATTTAAAGTTTTATACAAGTTTAGACTTTATTTGATATTCCTTGTTTAGGGACACTTCCCCGGTGGTAACGGGTGTGACCTCCAACGATAGTGTGATGTATACGGTCGTGGGGTGTGACGGTTGGGAGGGGCATATCTCTCAGTGCATGACAAGTAACGACCCGTTTGGCAACTGCTCCAAGAAGGCTGTGGTCAATTGTTTTAGTAAGTTTAATTTTATATTTTATATCAGCTTTACATTTCTATATATAATGCCTAGTCATCTTATCATAGTTGGTGGAAAGATTAATAATTTCATAATATATGTCAGCGTTTCTTCAAAACATGTGTGTCACTAAATATGAAATACGTGATGTTATGTTCCAATTACTATTAGAAAATTAAGACGTGTTGGTAAAACGTGTAACATGCAAAGACGGTGACAGGAGAGAGCGTATAGAGATGGAGAAAACTGACCCATAGGGCTTCAATAACGATAAAGAAATAAGCTAATATAAACTGAATGAAATTCATAAAAAATGTAGGACTCTGGCACCACTAAAAGAATTCATAACTGTAATAATATTTTCACAAAATACCATGCCAAATCAACTATAATCTGTTTTATGTACAATGAATGTTGAAAGTTAACGAAAGGTAACGTTCATTAAAATCACATTTCAATCGCATATAAGACTATTTAAAAAAAGAACAAACCATCCTGTCCAACCGAGCCAAACCAAGCCACATCAGGCTTCATAGGCTCTAGTCACTATGCGCCTTCAACCGGCTCTCCTTGACAGTGATTTGGATTCCCTCTCCTGGTCACTCATTTGAAGCTAACCTAGAAAATCTCGTGATTTTACCATCTCAAATCCCAATCCAGAACATTAAAGAGGCAACTTCCATTGACTTCTGAGCAGTGCTTCACTTGAACTGACCCTAAGATGGCAGAGAAACTCCCTGGTACGCATGAATACTTCCTCAATTCTCTCAACCTCTCGAACGCCCGTGGTGTTGCTCTGTGGAAGTCAAAGCCACCCTCTGAAGTCGGACCACCAACAACCGAGCACCGGCATGTCCCATACCTCCTTCCCATGCCTACCGTGGCCAGCTTGCAACTGCAGTCTCAAGAGTCTCTAGACACTTTTATGTTCATGGAAACGAACGTTCATTCTTCTATTCACAAAGATCAGTTTCCTTGGATACACTGGACACATGTATCACCTACCGAGCAATGGAGGCGATAAGAGACTTGATTGTATTTTGTTTGGCACGTCGAACATTGCGAAGGCTTTTTATACCTGGACAATCGGGGGAAAAAATAGCATCTTCCGGAAATATAATCTTACCGGCTTTTGGTGGACAAGCAAAACAACACATATAATAACATGTACCAACTTATTAGAAAATAGTTAAATGCATAGCATAGCAAGCTAACATTGCATTGGAAATTGGAATGTGGCCTATCTGGCCTCTGTGTATATCTACACGCTGTATCTAGTGTGACTAATTGTTTAACGATCTTTTCCCTATCTCGTTTCTGTGTACACAGGTGAAGCTGTGATCTTGTAGCATTGAGTTTTCTTTGGCTGACAGAAAATGTATATAAGGAAATTTCCAATACCTTTATAACAACACGTTATTCATTTATTCTCTATTTTAAGGTTGCCTTCGAGTATTAAGATAATTGTATACATATTTGTAAACCAGATTGCACCAGAGAATTCAACAGTGCTTCCGGAATCACGACATCCCCCAACTTTCCCGCTTACTACCCTCCTAACTCTGATTGTCTGATCATTATCAAGCCACCCACATCAGAACCGTACAAACTTCAGTTCCATGACCTCACGTTGGCCGGAGATGGAGATTTTGTAGAGGTAGTGATTGTGCACACATGTTACTGTATCGCTGGCATCAATAAAATAAATTCATGTTGTTTTATGGGCAAGATAAAAGAATTTACCACTGATGTACCTTCATTTATTCTTCTACTATTCTATTTAAACACATCTCCCAATTAACGCTAATAAATGCATATGTTATATTTACAAGTTAATGTATGTATATAGTAAAGCACACTTTAGCATAATATGTCGCTTCAGCTTTTCAACTGACTATAAGTTGTTATAACGACAAAGTATTTTTTTGTTATCTATTATCATTGTGTTACAGGTTAAAGAATCTCCACAAGGCACGCAGCTCGGATATTTTGAGAGCACTGCCCATGTCCCGTTGTTGGTCTCCGACAAAGGATTTTATATCCGCCTTAAAACGAACGGTGCCGGGGAGGCGCGAGGGTTTAACGTCTCCTGGAGCAGTAAGTGTGTTGTTTGCATCGAAAGGTTTATCTTGCAAATTGTCCAACATTGTCTTATCAGTTTTGTGGAATTTAAAATACATAGGTGTATCTTCAGTAATACTGAATGTCGTCTACTATATGACTACTTTAACAGTTTCATTGTGAAACTTAAACTTTGTACATAACGAACAATGATGAACGAGGCCTGGAAGTAAACGGGTTACAGCAGAAACATTGGAAACATGTCATTGACATTTGACATAATTAAAACAGGTAAAATATCATGAGCATGTCTCTTGTGATACTGACATCGAGCAATATATACATGTAGTCAGTATTAACGAGTACAATGTTTAAGACAAGACATTTTGGACGGGGTCCCCCCACACACACACACACACACACACACACCACCACCACCACGCCCCCTTACCCGGCTTGAGGGCCTGAAGGAACTCTGCTGTTTTCAGAGTTGGATATCCAGGACACTTTAGACCTAGAGTGCCTGCCTGATGGATGGAACGTGGCAATGAACCTGACTGTACTGAGGCACCTATACCCTGACACAGAAGTCTCGCAGATTAAGCTAACTGAACAGTACTGTACCGGGACTGTGGATGGAGACTTGGTCGTTTTCACCCAGTCGTACACGCAGTGTTCAACACAGTCAAAGGTAACCGACTTGCGTAAGGTTTTGGCCATTCTTATCAAAAGTTGTCAGATGTGACACATTAAAGAAAGAAAACATGAAGCAAGCCTAAAAAGTGCTTCTGGTTTACTTTTACAAGGAAATTATACTTCTCTCTCTTCTAGATACCACGTGGACATTCTTTTTCAATACCGTCACTACTTCAGTTTAACAACATCATAACTTACTTAAGAAAAACGTCAGCGCTTGGATATTTTAATTCAAAAAGATCGGGTTTGTTTTCATTGCATGCATTTGAGAAACCACTTAAGAAGAATATCGGTTCAAGCACCTCAGTCGGTCCCTTTTGAGAAGTGGCCGTTCCAAGTCGGTAACTGTTGTGTTTGCTCGTGTTGTTTACTGATTTGTTTATACTTTTAGAATTGGCTTGCATGTGAATACCTTTGTCCGGTGCTTTTGCAAGTTTTGGTATATGTTACAATGCTCATAGGACTTTGTCATGTTTCATTATAAGAAAATATGAAAAGTCCTATTTTATAAAACAATCTTGATAGAGGATCGAAATGTGTATGCAGTACAGAGAGGACAATATTGTTAAGCGATGTCCCGGGTTGAACGGTCAAACACCACAACCAAAGTATACTAAATCAAGTATAAATCCATCATTATATGCAGATTATGACTCATTTTAATAGTTTCTTTATATAGACCCCTGTCATATGAATGTGCTAAAAAATATTAAAATATATATAGTATCGAATCATATTTATACTGTGTTTACGAACAAGACTAAATAATGAAAATGGTTATCATTATATAATAAATGTCTTATAACCACCGAAAAAAGCAAGCAAATTTAAACAAAATATATTAGACCTAACAAATAACAACAATATAGTTAATGATTTGTAATAAATTTCCAATCTTAAGTCTGTTTTAAGCTCTCTCAATTCCCTATAAAATCTACTTACTAAGTAAGTCCAAAAGTTATCTTATGACCACTGTCGAAAGTAAAGTTTTAAGTCCAGTGATGTTGATTTTATACACAAAATTAAAAGTGATAGAACACACAGAGACGAGACATAACACACATAAAGAAAAACCATCAGTTACCGCCTTGGAACGGTCAGTCGGCAAAAGGGCCAACTGGGTTGCTTAAACCTGGTTTGTGGAGCGCTCCAACCTCGCACTTCCTGGAGGTTTTTCTATCAAACAGTGTAAATAAAAATATCCCGTCAAAGTGAAACAACTCACAGTAAACACCTGCATCGGGAGTGAAAACAAATAAAATGAACTTATATATAGGCAACATAACTAGTAATAAAATAAACTATCAACATATGTACAATATGTAAAGTAGATGAAAGACTCAGCAACCTAAACGTTCCCAAACCACACTATTGCATTGTATTACTAAACTTCGTTATTGTATGATTTACTATAAAGATCTGGATCGTAAATACAATGTATTAGAACATAAAATCAACACTATTTATACTAGTTAATAATGTTCCAGATTATAACAGTTAAATATTTAAATATAACCTTCCCGAATATACAAAACGTCTCAATAGAAACACGATGATCTAGAAAATTTTACTACGTAGATATGAACCGTGTCAATATGAACCGTCCCAATATCACTTTGGTAGCTTTTACATAAATAAGTTTGTTCGTTTGTTGTTGTTTTAGACGAACGCCGACAATGTTGTTTACACTAACGCCATCGTGTATCCGGAGTCAAACACTCCATTCCCTTTGATCGTCCATGGCTACAGGTGGAAGGTAAGATAATTTATCATTACCGCCAACAACTAATGCTTCCGTGGAAGACATGACAAGCACAAATTCGTTCTCGTGAATAAATAATGAAGCATTTGATTGGTTTCTTCTCCAAACCGTCAAATTCAGCCAATTGAACGTTGTTTTCTATTTCTGTTACAAGATGGCAGCTCAAACACAAACACATTCCCAACAGTGGCCGGTAAATAATCCTTGAAACGAACTTAGCCGATTATCCCATGGTATTCATGAAAGCGAGCCAGTCATGATGGACGAGACTTCCGGTAATGGTCTCTACTCGTTATGTTCCATAGGGTTTCTAATTGCTTCGTTGTTCATTGTGGTGTCTTTTCCTTGATATCCCTCGTTCCACGTCCTTGCCACTGTCGCTATCTGCTTACAGGCTACCTATCGATAAAAAGCTTAATTGCAATCTGTAAGATTGCGACATACATAATTGCATGTTATGTCATTTTCTCTTTAAAAAGGTAAGAAAGTGTTGTTGTTGTTTTTTTCCATTTTAACGTGATAACAATTCGTCGGAGAATACCCTAGTAAAATTTTGCTCGGGGTGGTGGGGGGGGGGGGGGGCAAGTATGACAGAGCGGACCAATAAATACCATTCGGTCTTTTTTGCCAGAGTGAACAGGTACTGCCAACTAAAGCAATAGACTACTATGTTTCTGCAAACCACATAAGGAAAATGCCACATCAGCCAAAAGCTAAAAATGGACTGGAGATACTTGTCCATCTTGCCAAATGCATTGCGGGGTATAAGTTTGGGATATCGTTCCTAATTGGTATATGTCCTAGACAAAACCATTAATTGGTTGTTGATATTATTATTATATGCAAATTTCCTGAACATTGACCCCTTCCCCATGTCCAGGTAGAGGTGGAATGTGACGTAAATCGGGCAGACACGCTCGTGAACAACTTCCACCCCAACCAGAGCATCAGCCACCAGGTACCCCACGTGACCTCATCAGGCCACTACAGCTCCCAGGTAAAGTTCTTCTCTGATGGTACCTTCTACACGGAAATCAAGGGCAATCCACTAACATTAAGAACAGGTAAGTATGCAACAGTTTATTACACAAGTTCACATAAAAAAGAGTATATGGAAAACTATACTTGTATATATGCACACGCAATGCCCAGCGTATATAATGCCTCATAGAAGTAATAACATCACAAGATTCAAGTTTCAGCTGTAGTTTTTACAATACGAAGAATCATATTGTTGTGGTGAAATGTAACATTATATCTGTCTGTAAAACATAACATTATATCTGTCTGTAAAACATAACATTATATATGTCTGTAAAACATAACATTATATATGTCTGTAAAACATAACATTATATATGTCTGTAAAACATACAATTTAAGAAAAAGGGTAGATGCACAACTGGTTGTTAAACAAAGATATCATTTCTCTCTGATAAATCTTATTTTAATATATACATACATAATTGTAAGACATTCGTGACCCTTCAAAGACTCCATATCAAAGTGGGAGTTTGGGATTGCCTGGTTGCAAATAGGTTAAAGGTTTTAACTTAAAACATAAGCATTTAGGGCTTTTCACCAAAGTAACGCGCATATAGATGCCAGAGCTAAATGGAATGAAAAGAGATAATGAACAAAACAACACATACAAATTCAAAAATAGAAATCTATAATTACTGCTGTGTGGAAATATGTTAAAAATATGTTAAAGTAAAATGCAAATATCCAAGTGGCGTATATCCATTATATAATGTAGTATTAAATAATGTAATGTCTTTGTGAGTAGCAAGTCCATTTAGCTTAATAGTTCATCTTTAGCACTCAAGGTACGGGAGGCCTCGGGTTCGATCCCGGGCCGCGACATACCAAAGTCGTTAAAAATGGTAGTGGTATAGCTCCCTTGCAAACGCTGAAGCAAATATAAGGGTAGTTCCACGACTGGTCGGCCCGGTGTCAGGATAATGTGACTGGGTGTGGTATTATGCCATGTGTTCACGGCATGCTATACACTGTGAAGGCAGCACTATATCTGCTTCAAGTGGACACCGTCTCCAGATAACTGAAATACTGTTGGTGTGACAATAAACCAAATAAACAAACATCTTCAACACATTGTGCTCGTTTGTACAAGGTAGACTATATATTATGAGTGTGGACATACAGTTTACATATTGCGACGCAATTCAAACGAATATTATATCGAATAACGGTCGCTGTCAGTTAATGTTCCACAGTCACGTTTGCTTGATGAGCTATTGCAGATATATTTACCAGGCTAGTTTGCGTGATTGGTACACCTGTTTTAATCTTTATATAATACACATGTTTATTGCACTAAATTTACCCGTAGATGCATTATTTCAATCTAGAGAACACATGGGCCAGTCACGTGGGAGAACAATCAAAACATTACATGTAAATAAAATATTAACAGCAATTAACGCTCTGAACACACTCTCTGCACGCATCGCGATGTTTTTTTGCCATCAGCATCAATCGAAAATAGTCGTAGCGTGACAAATGTGAATACGACTGCAATATTGTATATGGGTACGGTATGTTCTGGATATATTGCACAGAACATGTATCCCAGTACGTATCATTTGGCTTTCGGGCCTGGGGTTTCGTGTATTGGTGAAACAAACTAAAGTATAACTCCAAATGAAAGTGGAGAGATTTGGAAAAGTTTATATAAAATGAAATCTAATCAGGTGACGAGTTTAATGTATTGTTTCCGTCTTACAATATCTAGATATAGCGGATAAAACGAATGTATTTACTCAAACAAAATCAAAAATATTACTTTGGCAACATTTAATTGACACACATGTATTTTCTCTTTTGTTGTTGTTGTTGTTTAATTTTCTTATTAAAATCAATTCAATTATGATCACGATTCAATTGTGATCGAGATCCGCGACAGCACAGGTAGTGAGAGTTGTTAATAATAGCGAAGGTTGAGCGTTGGTCGCTATATGGAATACAACATATTTATTTTTAATTCCAAAATGTTCTGCGTCTGCATTGCGTTCATTTTATAATTTAATTTTGAGGATCTATTTTACAATGTCACCCTAATTTTTATAAACATTTTGTTCACGGGACAAATTGCTAATGTCAAGTGTGTCAAGTTTGGTCTGTAACATACAACACTTACTTATTAGTAAAATGAAGAACATACTGAAAAAATTAACATGGAACTATTAGCTTACATCGGTAGGACTTAAACCACTGACTCTCTCTATCAAAGGCCATCGCAGTATTAGTATGTGTTAAACATAGAAATTGCGCGATTTTTTAGAATTTCATTGTCGTTTACAGTACTAATTCATCGTAGTTTAACATTACACGGTCATTAAACTCGGAATATTTAATCTTCATTAACAGTGGCGGTATTCATGAGTTTCAAACATCATTTATTGTTTAATATAATATGTTAAGATAACATCAGAATATAATATTCTGTGTTCAATGACAGTGTACTGTTTGGAGAATTGACAGTTCAACCTACGATTACAAAACAATATCTAAAGACAAACTCACAGATATGCTTAGGCAAATTCTGGTAATTTTCTGCTTCACACACAATGTCCCGTTCACTAGACGTGTTTGTGTTTAAGGAGATGACGTCTACGTCTCCGTCACTATGGACTCGAGCGACATCCACGTAAAGATGCGGCTGGACACGTGCTATACGACACCCTACCATCTGACGGACCCCAGCCTTATATACCCTCTCATCCAGAACGGGTGAGTTGATGTGAATGTTGTGTTGTCGAAAGAATGTTAACACATTTGTATAACATGTTGTTTTCTTATTTTCTGTTTGTTTGTTCGTTTGTTTGTTGGGTTGGGTTTATCGTCCCACCAACAGTATTTCAGTTATCTGGAGACGGTGTCCACTTGAAGCAGATATAGTGCTGCCTTCACTGTGTATAGCATGCCGTGAACACCTGGCATGATACCACATCCAGTCACATTATCCTGACACGGGGCCAGTCAGTCTTGGAACTACCCTTATATTTGCTTGAGCGTTAGCAAGGGAGCAATACCACTACCATTTAACGACTTTGGTATGTCGCGGCCCGGGATCGAACCCGGGGCCTACGTACCTGGAGCCGACGCTCTACCGATTGCGCTACCAGGTCCGGTCTTATTTTCTGTATCCATCTTATTTATACGCATGTACTTATGTTCAAAATGTTCGTCGCATACTGAAACACAACCGAGCGTCCTAAATCTTTTCATCTTTGGTAAACTCCGTGATATGGAACTTGAATTTAATAATTTTACACGAAAATCTGAACAATATTTCTATACACATGCGAACCTAGAGTAATATCAGGTCTAATGTCCGTACATATAAGCAGGCAAGCGAGTTTAGCGAATAAAATTTGTCCGATGTTTACAAACATTGTCACAAGATATAAATGGCGAAACATTCTAGAAAAGCTAAAAGTCGAAGATAATTTGTTCGTTTATTCGGTTTATCGTCGCACCAACAATAATTCAGTTATCTGGAGATGGTGTCCACCAGAAGCAGATACTGTGGCACTTGGCATGATACCACACTCGGTCACATTTTCCTGTCACTTGGTCAACCAGTCGTAGAATTACCCTTATATTTGCCTCAGGGTTATCAAGGGAGCTGTACCCCTACCATTTATCTAAAATAACTCTGTGGATGTCGTGGCCCGGGATCGAACCCGTTGGCTTCTATACTTGTTCGGTACATCTATAATGGAAGGAAACATGTTATGCAGGGAATGAAAAAAGCACTTATTTTCTATATTTTAACTCTCAGTGTGACTTTGGCCTTAGTGCTGGCAATGTGGCTTTGTCTCATCTTCGTAAATACTTATTTCAAATTATTAAAATACTCCTTTGACCCACATGGTTAATTTAGCAAAGACAACCGAAATCGGAGGGATGCACGAACCATACTAAGCTATGTCCAGCTTATCTGAAGCCGGCCGTTGTCTTACAGACCGTTTTGTAATAAAACTCGTTTTGTAATTAATTTAATTTTAGACCAGTTTCTTGACATATGTGTTGTATTTATTATAGAAACATGTTCATACACCATTTTCTTAATTATGGATTATGTATGATGTTTTGAAGACGTTTGAATTTTCAACTCGTTTTTGCCATTTTTTACGTCGGCCATCCCATTTTATTTTTCACTTCATTTTTGTCCAGTATCTTTATTTTCTTGACTCATATGGCTGATCACAAATAAAACCAAATTCCTGATATTTTAAGTTGTTTTCGTACACTTCTCAGACCTTTGAGTTTTCAACTATATCCAAAAAATAACTATTTACAGAAAACAATTTAAATACCTCAAATAGGTGTATTTTCAAGGTTTACTTCTAGTCATATTAGCCAGTAAAACGGAGATATTCGACTTAAACTTAAGATTATTACAAAACGAATTGGCCAAGTAACTAGGACATTTCGAAAAAAATAAACGTCTTAAATTATCTCAAATAGTGTATCAATTTGAAAAGAAATGCTGAATGGACATGTATTTTCGTCAAATCCAATATATCTTTCCAGAATTTGTCCACATTCTGGTCTTAAAGTAGTTTTATTGCAAACGGAACGGGTAACCTGTTACAAGAGTTTTAACAATCGCACTAGGTTTAAAACAGAAATTTACTAAAAGTCTATGAAAACAGCTCTCAGTTCCAGACGTGAGTGTATTTTCGTAGTTTATATATGATTTCCAGTCAAATGAGTAGAGAAAATGAAGATATTGGACCAAAGAAATAATTTCATTGCAAAACGAGTCAGTCTATGTAAAAAAGATTTCTACAAAACGGGTTGAAAATTCACGTATCACCAAAAAAAAACACTGTTTAAATGGGAGAAAATTGTAATTGTTTATCTACATGTTTCATATTAAATCCAACAGATTAGTCCAGACATCGTCAAGCAGTTTAGGCTACACACAAAAAAGGTTTTATTATATAACAGTTTGTAAGTGTTCAACATTAATAATGATAGGTGTTATTAAATAACAAAATTAACTTGTATGCCATGCATGCAATACTGCCATTATTAGCTCATGACTTGGATCTGTTTGTAGTCATGTGCGTCTACGCAATTAATAACGCAGTTTTTTAAACGTGTATATAAATTAATTAGTCACTTAAATGCACTTATAATGAAGTGGTTTTATTTTCTAACATGCAAGAAGTGCCCCAGCGCCATGGGTGACAAAAGTGTTTACGTATCTTATTTTACATGACTGGCAAAAGTTATTATGTTGTATTATGTTGCCCATCGGATTCAAAGATATTGGCACGGACTCAAGCTTTAAAATTATTACATTTAATTATAAAATAGTGCTTTGAATTCTAAATTATCAAGCCAAGTACGTGGGAAAAGTTTGAACACCAGCTGTCCTTGAGGTAATCGCATAAAAATCAATGTAATAAGAGGTAGCATTGTTCTCCTGTATTTTACTACATTTTGTATATTAACCATCATGTATGTCCTATGTCAGCGGGTGTTTGGTTGATAACAAAGCCTCGTGCTTTGCCTTTCAGGTCCGGACCCGAAAAATAATTGCATTTTGATACGTAAACCATCCTGTTGTATAATGTTGTTGCAATGGTCAGTCTTGATCTAATTGTTTAATGTCCTTGGCCTCTGGGTCCGAAATAAGGCAATTTGAATCGGGTCTAAGTCTCTGGTTTGTCGGATGTTTATAAAATGGACTATTTTTCACCTACCAGGTACCTTAAACTTGTTGAAAATCCAGTTGGCAAATCTTATAATTTAGCCACTATATAGTTGTATTTACCTTCGCCTGTCACCGTTCGGCATATAACGAGCATAGGATTTTAGTGACATTGACCTATGATAACACTGAACCTTGTCCATTCTTCTGACAGGTGCGTGGTGGACTCGTATACTCATATCCTCTCACAGGGCACCCATGAGACTCGGTTTGTGTTCAACGCATTTGAGTTTCCGGTCAGCCACGACAATGTGTACATCTTCTGTAACGCCACTTACTGTAACACGTTAGACACCAGTCCTCTATGTACGCAGACCTGTTCTCAAAATGGCGGCCCTCCGATCATCGGGCGGTCCCTTCAATTGCAAGGTGCTTACTTCCAGAAACGACAAGATGTTGCCTAGTTAGTTTCTTACTTGAACTACTTGGTCTCTTGGAGGTTTTACTCAGGCTTAGTAAGAGAACAATAAAATCCGACCAACTTGTTAACTTTCGTCTTTTACTTACCTTTTATATTTATTCGTTAGTTACTTATTCTTAAAAAAGACAACTTGACAAGGTTCTATAAGCAAAGGAACACATATTAAAACTTATAAAAAACACATGACAAAGGTATTCAAGTGCCATTCAATCATTAAAATTACAACAAAACCGACGAGACATTTAATAAAACAGAACTAACCCAACAGTAACCACCGAGGATCGGTCAGTCGTCAAGAGGGCAGACTGGAATGCTTAAATCGGTTTGACAAAGCACTAACCTCGCACTGCCTAATGTGTTTATCGCGAGAAGTTAACTCTGATCTATTTTATATCATCACAACGAACAGGCCAAGCAATCTTAATATTTTCCAGATAGAGTATTAATATTCCATATTCCTTAGAAAAATAGAGAAATTTGCTTCAGTATTCCTTAGAAACATAGAGTAACTGGTTACAGTATACCATAGCAACATAGAGCAATTGGCTTCAGTATTCCATAGAAACATATAGTAATTGGCTTCAGTATTCCATAGCAACAGAGCAATTGGCTTCAGTATTCCATAGCAACATAGAGCAATTGGCTTCAGTATTCCATAGAAACATATAGTAAGTGGCTTTAGTATTCCACAGCAACATAGAGCAAGTGGTTTCAGTATTCCATAGAAACCTAGAGTAATTGGCTTCAGTATTCCATAGAAACATAGAGCAATTAGTTTCAGTATTTAATAGAAACATACAGCAATTGGCTTCAGTATTTCATAGAAACATAGAGTAATTTTTTTTCCGTATTCCATACCAACATAGAGCAATTGGTTTCAGTATTCCATACCAACATAGAGCAATTTGCTTCAGTATTTCATAGCAACATAGAGCAATTTGCTTCAGTATTCCATACCAACAAAGAGCAATTGGTTTCAGTATTCCATAGAAACATAGAGTAATTTTCTTCCATATTCCAAAGAAACATAGAGTAATTGGCTTCAGTATTCCATAGCAACATAGAGCAATTGGTTTCAGTATTCCATAGAAACATAGAGCAATTAGTTTCAGTATTCCATAGAAACATAGAGCAATTGGCTTCAGTATTTCATAGCAACATAGAGCAAGTGGCTTCAGTATTCCATAGCAACATAGAGCAAGTGGTTTCAGTATTCCATAGAAACCTAGAGCAATTGGCTTCAGTATTCCATAGCAACATAGAGCAAGTGGCTTCAGTATTTCATAGCAACATAGAGCAAGTGGCTTCAGTATTCCATAGCAACATAGAGCAATTGGCTTCAGTATTCCATAGCAACATAGAGCAAGTGGCTTCAGTGTTCCATAGCAACATAGAGCAAGTGGCTTCAGTATTCCATAGCAACATAGAGCAATTGGCTTCAGTATTCCATAGCAACATAGAGCAAGTGGCTTCAGTATTCCATAGCAACATAGAGCAATTGGTTTCAGTATTCCATAGAAACATAGAGCAATTAGTTTCAGTATTCCATAGAAACCTAGAGTAATTGGCTTCAGTATTCCATAGCAACATGGAGTAATTGTCCTCATAAAGAATCTGTGCCTCTTAAGAGTATTGTTAACAATCCTGGGATCATATTCATAAAGAACCTTTTCTTTTATCTAACTCAAACTAGTTTTGTTGGAAAAAATCCTAGGAAATTTCTTTGTTTAATGAATGAAGTTTAGGTAAATTTTTCATGTCTAAGAAAATATTTGAAATTTAAGAAAAATTTCTTAGTTTTAGGTTAGACAAAATAACTATAATTGTTTGTGTAAGGGAACAAAAAAGACAACTTGAGTCGCTGTTTTCAGAATATATATTATTGTATTGCTTGTGTCACAGAAACTAACATTTTAGCTAAACCTGCATAAAACTTATAACCCCTAAACATTAAAATAATAACACTGAATAAAATTGGCAAGATTAACTAACAAATGTAAGTATGGGACTATCAAACCTCATATCCTTTAGAAAAATATATGAAAAGTAATATCAATACATTATGAAAAAATTAAACTACATTATTAACATGTTTAATTAACAGGCTGTGTATTCACAACCAATATATGTAAAAACAGAACATTCATACAATGAATATCATACTAGTAATTAACTTTTTGATAATTATGTTCACTATTCAAAAAAAAATATTTGACCTGAGTAAAAATATAAACAGGTTGATAAGACAAGACAATAAAGTTTATTTAACAAGTATTTTATCCAAAAATGTTTGTCTTTTTCACATTGTATTAATAGTTGCACAAAAAATGAAAATAAGGAAATATATGTATGGATCCTTGTCCCTGAGTGTCACTTGTATTAAACTAATCTGTATCCTTGTTTAAATTTACAATTAGCCTTTAGATCTAGTGTTTATGTCAACGTCACTGAAAACAACTGCACTAACATTATTATAATTATAGTTACCAGCAAGTTTTCAATTCTCGGGGAAGGATGTACCAAATATTTACACTATCATTTCAATATTTACCAAGATCATCAGAAATATAAAGCTAAGCATTTTATACATGATAAAGATTTCTGTAATCTTGTCAACGTAAATATTCTGGCAACATTTCAATTTTGGTTTACCTTGGTGATTTTCTAAAATAGTGTTTGTTGATAGCTGTAAGCAAATTTGAAAAAAAAAAAACAATATAAGAAATATACAATTAATAACACTATATACAAACTTACATATTAATTATACCTATAATTTGTAACAAAATGATTATCCTCAATGGATGAAAATGTTAAAAAAGAAAATAAATTTAAAAAAATCATGTATGGATAAAAATGGCAATTTATTTATCACTGTTACTGATTAAAATAAAATGCATACCATAAAATAAGAACGACTAGCCTTTTCTGATTAGTTGATAAGCTTTTGCTTTTGTCACAGATGGTTGCTCTATGAATCCTGGATCAGCTTGCAATTTCCAGATGAACAATGAAGCTCATTCAAAACAAAACCAACCAATAACAAATCACGATCAAAATACCAATGAAAAAGTGAAACATGCATGTTTACAGCTATAACTATAACTGTTATTTGGAAAGTTTTGCTTTTTGATTTATTAAAATGTATTACTTATGGGTATCTATTTTTGCCCATTTAGATATTATACATTTTTTAAAGACTATACAAAAATAAATAAGGAAATACAATAGTAAATAAACCCCACACGTTAAAGCATGTAACACTAACAACGACCACAATATCACAACATAGTTTATACCCAGTTAAGGCACTAATGTATCACAGCAACGATTGCATAGGTTCAAATAAGGAAGTCACATTATTCAAATTAATGCATATGTGCTAGGAAAATGATGATGTTAAAGTTCTAAAAAAAGTTGAAAGATGAATGATGCATTCCTTGACAAGTTGTGTTTCTACACAGAGCAACGTGCAACCATTTTAGATTACCAACAACGCACACACAAAAAATGGTTTTCTGCACCCTTTTTTTCGCTAATGGCATTTGGCATGCCTAAAAATGCCTTAACACATCACTTAGAACAAATACAACCAATCAATCAGATGCATTAAACATGATGATTTATCCAATCAACACATTGCTTAGAACAAATACAGCCAGTCAATCAGATGCACAAACATGATGTTTTAGCCAATCAACACATTGCTTAGAACAAATACAACCAATCAATAAGATGCATCATCATACATGATGATTTAGCCAATCAAAAACATGTTCATACACTAGAAACATTATGGCACCACCTGAAAAAGAAATTAGAGAAAATGGTAAGAGATTTATGGAAACTTTGAAAAAGTGAATTTATACAGTTATAGATACAATATAAAAAGGCAATTATTTAGTGATAATATTATAACTGTATAAAGAATTGCAAAGGGTAATTATTGAAATGTAACACATTTATAGATATTTAGCATCTACAAGTAAAATGTATTGTAGACTGGTCAAATTTTGTCGTTACCTGGTCCAAGACGAAGCACTTTTGGCAAAAGTCCCTTATATAAAGCAAAGAACCTAAAATACATAAGAAATGGTTAGATAAACATAGATCAAGCTGTTTTTTTAAAGCAATGGTGTTGCTAAGATTTAACTAGGATACAGACAACCAAAAGTGTTGCTAAGACTTAACTAGGATACAGACAACCAATGGTGTTGCTAGGACTTAACTAGGATACAGACAACCAATGGTGTTGCTGAGACTTAACTAGGATACAGACAACCAATGGTGTTGCTGAGACTTAACTAGAATACAGACAACCAATGGGGTTGCTAAGATTTAACTAGGATACAGACAACCAAAAGTGTTGTTAAGACTTAACTAGGATACAGACAACCAATGGTGTTGCTAGGACTTAACTAGGATACAGACAACCAATGGTGTTGCTGAGACTTAACTAGGATACAGACAACCAATGGTGTTGCTGAGACTTAACTAGAATACAGACAACCAATGGGGTTGCTAAGATTTAACTAGGATACAGACAACCAAAAGTGTTGCTAGGACTTAACTAGGATACAGACAACCAATGGTGTTGCTGAGACTTAACTAGGATACAGACAACCAAAAGTGTTGCTAGGACTTAACTAGGATACAGACAACCAATGGTGTTGCTGAGACTTAACTAGGATACAGACAACCAATGGTGTTGCTGAGACTTAACTAGAATACAGACAACCAATGGGGTTGCTAAGACTTAACTAGGATAGAGACAACCAATAGTGTTGCTAGGACTTAACTAGGAAACACAAAATTCTTGGTATTCAAACAAGCACACCAGAAAAAATATTCCATGAACTTAACAATAATATAGTGTTCTTAAATTGGTCATTTATTATTAAACCAGTTATTGGACCGAGGAATGTTGTAATGACCCAAGCCCAAAGGGCCTAAAGGAGAGTGAATATTAATTAGTTTACTTTTAATAAGTTTTATAAAATGCACAAATACTACAGATTGCAATATTTTACATCAACATATATTCAACCAATTTGGTTTGAAAGAATGAATTCAGGAATAAAGTATGCACATCCAGCATCAATGTATTGTTGTACGAAGAAGTCGCTTCGGTTTTTTACTTCTCCTTTTTGACCAACTAGGCAATGATGCATTTATCAGCTAAAACTGCTTCATTTCCAGATTTGCCCTGGTTTTGTATTGGCCCTTTTATTCTAGTATTAGTACAATTTACAAAAGATCTTGGCTCTGCAAACTTGATACAAAAAAGCAGAACTTGGAATATTACCAACAATATGAAATAGGTGATTACAAACAATACATAGCACTCACCCTTCTTCCCTATACACCATTGCTATAGTAGCAAAGCAGGTACGGTACTTGATCTCTCCTGGGACAGGTTGTGGCCCCTGGATACGACTCTTGGCCACGTCAAACGGAATATTGATACACGAAGCAAACACACCACTGCACAGACCTATCATGAACCTTCGAAGAAGCTCAAAGGAGGGATCCTTCAACCAAACATACATATGCATATAAACAATAGCAGAAGTTAATTAAAGCACTTTCAGTGTCTAAAGTGGTTCACCACGGTGTGTTAAGTGCAAACCTTCCACAGCATTTCCAAATCAGAACACTTTGGAGACATTAAAAGCTGGATCCTACAATAAGTTATAAAGTAAATATTTATTATTAACCATTCATTTTATTCATTACTTGAATAAAAATATCACTTCATGGTACTGAAATTTATGCACTTAAAATGTAAACACAGTTTCTTCATCTTTGAAATGCTCCAAACAACAAACATGAACAATGGAATATAAATTAAAAACTGAATACTGATAATCAGGAATAATTGTTTTTCCACTTATCACTTTTTTGTACCACGATACCTAAATGACAAGTTTAAAGTAAGTATTGATGACGCCAGACCACCGAGCTTTCAATCAACATACTCATCTAGCCATTTTCAAGGAGAGAGTTGTTATTTCAGAATGACAGCGTTTTTAAAGTTTAATTTTTTGTTTATCTTTATCAGTCAATGCACTTGCAACAGAAATGCAGCCAAAATCAAAACATAGTGTTAGGTCAACATATTTGCAGCCCTAACCTTTGACTCTGGAATAATGCCACGGACATTGTGATAGAAACTAAAGTACACCATGTTGAAGACCCCATGGCGCCCCAATGTGGCTGTCAGCCCTTTGTTCAACCCTTTTGTACCCAGGCCATTCTCTCGAACAATCTCTCTTGCAGTCGCATATGTGCTCTTTTGCTGGAAAATAGAACTGGAAAATTAAAAAAGCTTTATGCAATAATACCAATTATGTTTATTACCTCTTTTAAATGTGCTCTCACATAAGAGACAAAAATATTTTTAAAATACTTTTTAAAACAATCATATGGCAATGAGGTACAAAATGTAGTGGTACTGATTGTCTACATATATGTATGTAAGACAAGAGGGATTCAAACCAGTAACCTCTTTTGTTATAATTAAGCTCACTTCTCATTTGGCCCTCAGGGCAATTATCAAACAGTTGCTGTTTATAAGCTTCTTGAGCTTTGACTACGTTATGTGCCTTTTATATATATACCATGTTGCCTAGTATTTTATAAATTCAGTGGTAGCCAGAGTTATTAAAATCTCTTAAAATTAATCACAAGCAACATTTACATAACCTTTTAGTTTTTTTAATTAATGATAAGTTCTCTATTAATAATACATGATTGTCTCATTATTCCTATCTGCCCATTCATGCACTAGCCATGAATATTTATGATCATTTATCATTTACTGCATTACATATATGATAGTTGCTTATAACAGAATCATTACTGCACAGATTCATTAATATATAAGTATATGCCAAAAAGATTCCTTAATTAATATTGTAAAGTAAAACATGCTTTGTTATTGATAAGTGTAAGTGTAATTCTATGAATTACTATGAAAAAGAAAAGCATGTTAAAACACTACAAATCATAATACTGTACATAATTTCAATCATGTTGAACACATAACATCACCATTTCTGTTATTTAAAACCGATAGGCAAATCGTTTTGTTTCTTCTTTTGTCAAATTTCATAGAATATCACATACTTTTCTAACCATACTTTTCACAACTACTACCTCAAAATCTTACTTTTACTGCAAGACTCGTACAATATTTATCAATTTTTAGGCAAAAATAGAGATACTTTACCTATAAGGTTTTCTTATCTATTATTGTTTTCTCTTTAATAGTATATGTTGTATAACGAAAATGTGTAACAGCTGTTCTACGACAATTTCATTTGCTATGTCATCATGTAACCTTTGTGTTTAGAAACTATATTATCCTGTGTGTCCCCCATCCACCCCCAACCCCACTTACCTCCCTACTAACAAAATATCCCTACTTCCATTAACATCACCTTAATTCTAGAATTTAACTTGTTTGACCGAACTTAACATAGTAATATATAAAACAAATTGTACAGATCCTCATTTTGTACATATATGTACATGAGTGTTAATAAAGTATTTGTCTGTCTGTCTGTTTATAAGCATTGTTCAATTAATTTAGATCAACCTGAATGGCTCAACTATTCTTGATGAAAAAAATGTTAATGGAGTTACTTTTTTAAGTAATAGGTAAGACTGGTGTTTGGTGAGTTTAGCAGTATATAACCTAGTTTTCTTGACCTCAACTCATTAACTATATTGATATTCTTATTTGACCTCAATATAAATAAAGCTAGAGATATGGTCATCTTTATAGTTTATTATTAATTATGTATGCAAAATGCTATTGCAATACAATCATAAGTATTGTTTTCCTCAAATGTGGTGGTGTTAAATTTAATGATTATATTGTAAAATTTAAAACTGCTAGAATGTGGTATTTTTCAATATTATTTAAAATTATTGCAATAGTAAATTAAGCCAAATTGGCGCAAAAGGAATGCCTGTAAATGTTGCAGCTACCTCTACAAAGACGTTCCTCTCGGCCTGTAATTTAACTTTGACTACCTCAAAGGGATTGATGACTACTGCCTCTGTTAGTCCTGAACAGAGACCTGCCAAGGTAAAAACCTGAAATAGAGTCATACCTGACAATCACTGACAGTGTGACAGTGAAATGTATCATAATGCCTACATTTATATAGGAAAATAATAACCCTTGCAAATTCATGAATACTGTTACTGTCAGTGATAATGACACATACAGACACTAAAAAAAATTAAAAACCTACATCTAGTTTTAGCTGTGTGGCATATTTAATGATATTAATGGATTGCAATTGTTCACAGTGTGCTTTTTCTTCTACAAAATACTTTGAGTGAATATTACAAACATAAAACAAGTACCTTATAAGAAAACTTATATTAGTTTAAAGAAAAAGACCATAAAACTTACCCAAGCTTGTGGTATATGTGACCCATATGCAAACATATTTTTATATCTTTCAAATGTAAAGAACTTGACAGCACGTTTTGGTGTTTCTGCCAGTAAGGGAGGCAATATTCCTTTGTAAAATGATAATGGTCTGAAATATGAAGAAAAAATAATACCTCTATTACACGGTAATTTTACTTGAATAAAAATATATTGCCATTCAAAAACAGACCTTAAACAGAGCTATGAAAGGTGGAGCTGGTGGTCAAATATTTAAGAAACACAGACTTGTAACTTCTCAACCCCTCACCATGTTAGGTGTAGGTTCCCATGGGTATACCATGTTGCTTCCCATGGGTACATCAAGTAGGTTCCCATGGGTACACCATGTAGCATCCCATGGGTACATCATGTAGGTTCCCATGGGTACACCATGTAGCATCCCATGGGTACATCATGTAGGTTCCCATGGGTATACCATGTAGCATCCCATGGGTACATCATGTAGGTTCCCATGGGTATACCATGTAGCATCCCATGGGTACATCATGTAGGTTCCCATGGGTACACCATGTAGCATCCCATGGGTACATCATGTAGGTTCCCATTGGTACATCATGTAGGTTCCAATGGGTACACCATGTAGCATCCCATGGGTACATCATGTAGGTTCCCATGGGTACACCATGTTGCTTCCCATGGGTACATCATGTAGGTTCCCATGGGTACACCATGTAGCATCCCATGGGTACGTCATGTAGGTTCCCATTGGTACATCATGTTGCTTCCCATGGGTACATCATGTTGCTTCCCATGGGTACATCATGTAGGTTCCAATGGGTACACCATGTAGCATCCCATGGGTACATCATGTAGTTTCCCATGGGTACACCATGTAGCATGCCATGTGTACACCATGTAGCTTACAGGGTACAGGAACTTTCACGTGAGGTCTTACAGTTGACCTGCTATATGGTTTCTACCAAGACATTTGTCAGGACCCATCCTCAATTAATGATAGCTGGATGATTACAACTGTGTGAGATGTACATTAAATAGAGAAGGGGAAAAAACATATGAAATAACACAATATCAGTATGTGAGTCCCGCTTTGAAGTTTCTAATATTTATCTTATTTTGTATAAACAATTTAATGGCAAAA
Organism: Sinonovacula constricta; assembly: GCA_007844125.1. NCBI lineage: Eukaryota > Metazoa > Mollusca > Bivalvia > Cardiida > Solecurtidae > Sinonovacula > Sinonovacula constricta. The sequence goes on along the minus strand of CM017557.1, from coordinate 2,921,404 downwards.
GCTTTTATACAGTACAAAATCAGTTTGACAGAGTCTTACAGTAACAGTAAAAGTATACATGTAAAAAACAGGAAGTGGTTACCCTTCATTTCTGTACATCTTCTTGAAGCAGTCTGCCAGTGACGTATATCTGTTTGGATCCTCCGGCCCTCTCTGTATTTGGAACCGTGTCTTTACCAAGTCTAGCGGATGCATGATAGAAACTTCCACAAAGCCTGGAGTTTCAAATTGAATTATGTTATGCAGTTGAGGAAAAATCTGGACAAAATTCTATAATAAAGATTTGCATTACTTTTGACTTTCTCGACTTAACAACAAAAGATTTGCAATTCTTTTGACTATCTCAACCTAACAACAATACAATATTTTGAAAGACAGCATGTTAATATATCACCTAATGATCAGTCAACATTTTATTTGAATATTCATGCAAAGTTTTGCTTCTTTTAAGAAAACTTTTTAAAATATAAATATGACCATATCCTTGTCTCTTTAGCCCTTTCATTCATAGTACTTGCACAGGATTTTGAAACTTTACCTATTTTTTCATATTCTTTAAAACAGTTCTAAGTATTTCTAACTCCTGTATGTTTCATCATTTAATACAGGGTCAAACCGGGCAATATATAAATCCCAAGTAGTGCAGATTCTACTTAAGATAAGACTGATAATAGTGATTGCTTCACAAAGAAGGATGAGTGAAAGGGTTGTATAAAGAAATGCAACTGCACCCAAATAAAAGTTTAAATGGATATAAAAAAATATCATTAACATAGTGCTTAATACTAAAGGCTGCATCATTTTTTAACTCATAGTAACCATTATCAAACTGTACATTTTTTTTTATAAATTAATAAAAACATAAATTTGACATGCAATATGTTAAAGGGCCATAACTTTGCTCAAATTAAGCGGACTCTAGTCTTACCAGTCAAACAAAATTGACCTGTATTTTGTTACTACATTTGATATTCTATCACAGAGGTAAAACAAATTTAATCCAATTTGTCTTTAAAAAGCAATTTAGCAGAAACAGCAAAAAATAAGAAGTAGATGCAAGGATGGATGTCACATATAGTTTTATCTTTCTCTATGAACGTTTGTACATCAAAACAATAAACCTAAAGCAATTAAATGTTATAAAACAATGTTTTCAGATTAAAAAAAAATAAATATAATAAAATCATCGACCAGCGCCCCTCCCCCCCCCCCCCCCCCCCCCCCACACACACACACACACCTCCCGCTCCCCCAACCGCACCCCACCCCAACGCGCCGGTAATGTAGATCCGGCTTTGGACATAGTACATACATGTAGATGTAATCAGTAAACAATAACGGTTATGGTCATTGATTCAACATGACAATGACATCGCTTGACCTATTTAAAGAAATAAAGCTATATCAACTTATTACCTGCACATCCTCCGGCCACAAACTGCATTGCGGCCTGCTGTGTTAGACTTCGTTGCTGTCCTGTCGCTGCCATAGTTTAGCGTCACCGTGCCGGTCTGTTCTAGATTATGTCAATGAATTAGCAGATAAAGAATCAGGGATCATGCATTGTCATCTTGATACTGATGAGTATCTGATGTATTCCATATATTTGATTTAGATTTTTTTTAGATTTTACATGATAAAGTCTATTTTATCAACTTAACGTTGGATACAACAAGTTGATAGTTTGTAGATATATCAATAAATGGCTTCTCCCTTTCCAACCGGTGTTGATATACTTTTCTCCAAGGTCGAGATAACCACAAAGCTTTTTTATGGTAAAATAGTGTTCCTAATACACTATATTTGCATCTAAGCAAAGGTGGTCCGGCATGTGTCGTAACAAAAGTTGAATCACCAATTTGACCTTTTTCTTGCATATTAATACAATCATTTTGATGATCGTTTCTCGGTTTAATGTGTTGGTGACCTAGTAACCGTACTGTTGGGGTATTCGGATACATCTATCCATCCTGTTTGATCGGATTCCGGTCACTTCGGTAAATGACCACTTCGGTAAATTCATCTTATATAAGGATTACTCTGGTCGTTTCGATAAATATGTAAACATATAGTATAGTACCTGATTGAGACGGAGAATTGGATATATCTAGGTGTGAAAAGATTTTAACACATCAGCCCAAGGGTTCAGGGTCAAGAAGGCCCAAAATCAAGACGGCCCGGTCCAAGGCGGCCCACTTGGTGAGTCAAGACGGCCTAATGTAGTGGGTCAAGAAGGCCCACTTCGGTGAGTCAAGAAGGCCCAATAGCTTTTTAATAGGTAGATGTATACATGATATTATACTTTTTTGTTGTTTAAAAAAAAACACTTCATAAGACACCGATTGAAATTAAGAATATAAATGATAAAATTACATCAATTTAGTTTTGAAAATAAATTTACCCTGTAATTGTCCGCTAATTGTTGAGTCTTTCCAAGAAACTTTAGAGGAGTCGCCACAATAGAAAAATCGCAGGGTTTTTTTATAATAAATTGCAATTAAGAAAAATATGTGATAACACTTTACTTTTGAAGTTTAACTTTCCCTGTAAATGTCCGCTAATTACTTTGTCGATCTAGGAAAGTTTACACGAGTCGGCACAATCATCAATTTATTTATCGAAAATGGTGTGATAAATAAAGGAAATCTTCATTTTAAAATTTTTTATTTTTTTAAACAACAAAAAAGAATAATATCATATTATGTATACATCTACCTATTAAAAAGCTATTGGGCCTTCTTGACTCACCGAAGTGGGCCTTCTTGACCCACCACATTGGGCCGTCTTGACTCACCAAGTGGGCCGTCTTGGTTTTGGGCCTTCTTGACCCGATACTAGCCCAAGACAGACAATTTAATCATTTATTTATTTATTTATTGTCTCTTTGTTTTAGGTAGCAGAGACGCATGTCAACTAGAAAATACTAACATCCGGGGCCCATCACAATTTCTTTGCTCCAAAAACTCAGGACGTTAATAAAATAAATATGAATATTTATGTATGTATTATGATCAAACGTATCTGTAATGCTTAAAATTAGGTGGTGTATATTTAGATGCTTAAAGTTATATTTTGTTACATTATTTTATTTAAGTTTTCTAGTTGACGCGCATCTCTGCTAGCTGAAACAAAGAGACAATAAGTAATGAATAAATGATTAAACACATGGACATAGGGCCAATTCTCCGTCTCAATCAGGTAGTATACTATATGTTTACCTATTTACCGAAACAACCGGACTCATCCTTACATAAGATGAATTTACCAAAGTGGTCATTTACCGAAGTGACCGGACCGTTTGATCTGCCTACCTTTTTTACAGTGTATTACTGGCTGTTTGCAGTCTTCGCATTAATTTTTGCAAACCACCTGCCCCTTTGGGCGAGCCTCTAGAAAAAATCACTTGCCTGAAATTGGTTTCACTAGCCCTAAATTATAACTTGGCCGCGCTCTGTCGAAATACTTCAACTTCAACATTTACGGTGTTTCGCAGACGAACCACAATGAAGTTTTAATATTCCGGTATTAAATAAGTATGCAGTGGAATTTCATTAGCGAAATGTACAAAATGGATATTGATTTAAATCTTTTTTAGCATATTTTCATATGTAATTTCTGAGCTTAAAATTACTATGTGAATATAAAAGGAATAATCGCAAGGTGAAAAATTAAATATGAATTTATTTTGTCAATGTAACATTGTTGCAACAGAAAACCACCATTTCGTCATTTTCACAAATGGCTGCATACTTTGGTCATTGGTGCAAAAAAGCCTTTCAGCGATACAGAATACTCTTACAGCATGACTTAACTGTCTGGCTTTTATTGCCAATTTGGGGCAATTTTCCTCATTTTTCACCAATAAATGAAGCTTTTGTTTATGAATAAATCACTGATCGGACAAGATTCAGGAATTTTAACTTGCCCGAAATCAAAGACTTAGCTTGGCTTCAGGCAAGCCAGTTACGAAGAGGACTGAGTATGCCTGTCACTGCTAGTAAATTTTGCAAGGAATTTGGTATATAACAAAAGGCAATCTGAATTACCATTATTGATTCTTAAAAAATACATTGATCATCTAAATCTTAGCACAGAAACGTGATTTGTAAATGTGAAAACATTCGTTTTTGAATAGTAGATCTATTTGGTCCAGACTTCCAGGGGTCAAATTTTGCAAGTCCCAATGATTTTAAAGAAAGTCCCATAATGTTTATACTACTACCAAATGCATTGTTTTGTGTATATCCTTTAATCAAATGCTAGACAACTTGTGCCAATCCAACTTATGCCAGGTAAAATTCCAAGGCTTTTTTTCACTGCCAGGGAAAGGGGTCCATGCCCTTTAATTCGGGGGAAAATAGCTTAAGGAAAAAAAATTTCTTAAAGGGAATGTTACTTTTGGGGAAAAACTGCATGATTTTTAAAGAAATTTTCTGAGGGGAAGGCGCCTGTTAATAGCTCCTACTAAAGAAGGAAAGAAAGCCCTGAATTCACACCAGTATTAGATAACAATTTGCTGTATAGTGTATGCACTGCAGAAAGTGTTGAAAGTAGATAGTTTACATCTGACTTGATTGAAAGTTATAATTGCAGTCTTACCATGCTTTAAGAGCATGATTTATGTAATTATGCCCACTCTCCTGTTTGTTTAATATTTCATGTATTTTGTTTCATATGTTTGTATTTCTAACTCTCCATGTTTGAAACTCTTTATAACTGGTAATAAAGATTGTCTCTATTCTGTTTGTGTAAAATAAATTCAAAATATTTCAAGTAATTTTGTATATATTTATATTGATTACCAATCAGTAAGAAATTATTCCTAGTCATTAGCAATTAATCACATATTAGTTACTAATCAGTCATACCTTGGTTACCAATTAATACAAAATGAAATAGTAAATAAACTATGAATTTATAAGTAAACACCCTCCAGAGCCTCTAGAATACAGTATCTGGACTCAAGGGTGACATAACAAGCATAGTTCTCGACTCTTTATGTCCTCTGCAGTAAATGGTTTAAAGAGAGATGGTTCATCTGACAGAAAAGTTATGATTTTTATCTCCCCTTGTTGTCATAGTCCCAAAATTTGACATCTATTTTGAAGCAGTGAATAGTTTTCAAAATACCACGGTGCTTGCAGTGCTTTAATGTTCTTTTTCAGATTTGTAAAGAATGGTGTTACTACAGCGCTTATGTAACAGTATAGCTACCTTAGCTGCAAGAGGTTTACCTTACTGGTCATATAATGCAAAAAGTAAGTAATGAAGCTGTTTCTTTTCAAATCACTTTGATATTTTATTTTGAAAAGAATGGTGCAGGTCTGCCATATCAGACAAGCGAGGTTTTGTTTCAGCCAAGACTCGAACCCACAAAATGGGAGAGAGAATGTTTACTACTACATGTACCTTTATCACTCAGCCATGGACATGTTTGGTATGAGCCACCGATGATGTCGACACTGACAAGCAGTATTATAAATAATTTATTGTGAACCTGTGGCATGAAGTTTTGTTCTAGATTTTTGTCCTTTGGTATAAAGTTTTGAAATTGTTAGTTTTGCACATACTCAATAATCATTGGTAGTAAATGTTTTTATATTTTGGTTGTTAAATTGTTTTAAAACCATAGCACCCTAAAATCATGGTGATAGGAAAATTTTGTTTTGTTTGTTTTTATAATACATGGCAGCAACCAAACATGATCATTATAGTGACATCCAGCTATATGGTGCAGGAAGAGGCCAGACAAATGTCTGGGTAGAACCACCAGCACACCCCAGGTCAGCTGGATGACCTTCCCACATTAAGTTCCTCACCCTGAACAGGACTCGATTCCATGTGGTGAGAGGCTAAGTTGTCAGAGGAGTTACAAATTGGCGACTCTACCACTACGCCATGGGCAAACCCGTGGAGTATTTTGCCATGGTATAGATGATGTGAGTATTGCATACAATACAGCAGTACTACATAATTATGTTTACAATAGGTTCATGTTCAAAATCTGTATTATGCTGCCTTTTTTTAAATGCATTATTCCTTTGGAAAAAAAACAACATATTGTCATCCCTTTTTCTTAAAAAACTGTTTATAAATTTTTCTTTTGCTTCAGTCCAGGGATCACAAACATTGCTATCATCTCATTTTGTGCCGGAAACCAATCTTTTATCTCGCTGTATGGCATCGCTAGCATCCATGCATAGAAATGGGCCAAGGAAATCCAAGAAACGAATCCAAGCGCCTGTGTTAGATGGGTGTTCCCAGAAGAGAGGTGTGGTGCTGAAAGTTTTAGTAAAAAAACCAAAGAAGCCAAATTCTGCTAATCGGAAATGTGTACGCATAAGGTTGACAAATGGTAAAGAAGCGACTGCATTCGTGCCTGGGGAGGGACACAACTTGCAGGAACATAGTGTTGTGCTTGTTTATGGTGCAAGACTTCAAGATGTGCCAGGTGTAAAGCTGGCGTGTGTTCGAGGAAAATATGACCTTGCACATGTAAAGAAAAAAGAAACATGATAAAGGGCTTAATGCCCTTGAAGTATAATTATGTATATTTTTTTTTCAAATTTTCATTTATAAATCGGTGTCATCCCATTTTGATTTGTTGTTTTCATACCCTTTCTGATGGCTTTGGTGCCTTATTGGGAAAACCTTGATGGTCTGTATGTCGATCATGATACATCAGTATGTCCTTTTTACTCTTGTGAGCTCATTAACAGATTCCTTTACTCTTGCCCGAAATATTTTCATTCGTGTTGTTGGGTATCACAATTTTATAAGCAACCGGACCTGATAACATAATTGGTAGAGTGTTGGCTCCTGAAACGGCAGGCCCTGGGTTCAATCACGAGCTGCGACATACCATTTGAAAGAATGTAGTTACACTGGGTGTGGTATCATGCCAGTTGTTCACAGCATGCTAAACACAGTGAAGGCAGCACCATATCTGCTTCAAGTGGACACTGTCTCAAAATAACTGAAATACTGTTGAGACGATAAACCTAATAAACAAACAATATTATAAGCATCTTTTTTAAGTTATCTTCCATTTTAACTTTATGTATATTATTAGATAAGTGCAATTGATGCAGTTTTAAAGTTATGTCCCTTAGTTATATTATTAAGTATAATTTGGTCACTTCAGATACAGCATAATAGCAGAAAAACAAGCTTGAAAGCAACTCCTGCCATTCTTGAGAACCAAAAATTTAAAAGTCATTAACCACTGCTTATAAAACATGTTTTAACCTAATTACCATCGTAATGAGAACAGTCAGCAGAGCTGAAAATACCCCCACCCAGCCCCTCATACATGTACTCTGATGGTGTTTCTTTAACCATATCAGAGAACGTCATGTCATTCCATGCGAGTTTCATTCAAATTAAACAATGGTTTGCAAAAATTTTGGCAGACAAAACAATCTCAATAAATATTTAATAAAGACTCAGAACTCATTAAAACTAAGCTGATAATGACATGCCAATGGTATGCACAGCTTGTTGCTGACAAATCAGACAAAATACAGATATTCAAGAAATGTTTCAAATGTTCTTTACTCTAACTCAGTAAATGTAGAAGCAAGCATGACCTGATTAAAAACGCAGCATTTCTCTTTAAGTTACACTAAAATATGACCTTATTTAGCTGGGGAAAAAAGCAGACAAAATATTTTTTAATATAACAAGGGGTCACAACTAAAAAATCGAGGTGGTCATGATGTGCAAGTTTCTAACAGCACAATCGGACAACATTAGCTAAGAAATAGTGCAAAAAAATCTACTGTGAAAGCATTTTGTTTCATGGGGCATTTAATTTCGTGGAATTCATGGGCAAGACAATCCACGAATTTAAGTACCAACAATATAAAATCCCCACGGTTAGACTTTCGAATGCTATATTTACTTGTAAATCATGTCAACATTTGGTATGAGCCACCTATATTGCAAGTTTGTAACACGTTAATAAAACAATGGTTTAATTCGTCAGATTTTCTGTAATTAATGGCTATTACAAATCACTGGCCTGTACAATTTAATATCACAACTTTTTGCTTTCAATAAGGTATTAAGTGTTCATTTGTGCTCAAATAAAGTGAAGCATTGTGTTCTAATTATTAACCTTTGACCCAGGTTCGCTTGATGAAGTGTCGATTGTCACGTAATCGATTATTTCTATTTAGTAGCTGAGCAATAATGTCATTTGATTTCGTTCATTTGGTAAACCGGTTTAACTTATGAAAGATGTTACTTAGTCAGGGTGTTTACTCAAGCGTCTATTTTGTGTCAGTTTGCATAGTACGCTAATTGGCGTTAATTGACAGTCAATGGCTTCGTTAAATTAGACCCTTAAAAGAACCCGCGCCCCTAACATCTTTATGAATATAATCCCTTAAATGACACGCTAATTGACAGTTTGGTGTCATAAAAGTCATCTGATGAGACTCGGCTGTGAAAACATTGACCGGCTGCTGTGGATCAATATCAGGCGTGATGTCGGACAATAGGCAGAGTCACTCGCTAATCTGTAGTTTCACAATTGATCCGGTTTCAGTGTTAGGCCTCAGTTTCGCATCTGTCAAAAATCGAAGGTAATTTTTTTTTAATTTCGTAGGTAGGGCAATCCACAAAGTCAAGTACCCAGGAATATGCCCTTCCTCTTCAAACGACGAAATTTCTGCCCCACGAAATAAGATGCTTTCACAGTATTAAAAATAAAAGGCCATTATAAATTGGTTATGACAAGCCATGCACAACAAGACTTTGTACTAACCAGTCCTGTTTAGTTTCATCAAAGGATGACCAATAGTACGAGTGAAATAGTGTGGACAAACTTCGTCTAGACATGGAGTGCAATAGACATTACTCAAATGTAGCCACCATGCACTTCAAATCTGGGGGCTAGAAAAAGGCTTGGTTGATTATAAAGGGCACAAGTTAAGAAATAAAGAGTGTTTGAATATATTCAACTTTATTTTCATGAAAAAACAACTCACAAACATTTTCAAACATGTCTTTAAATAACAAAGCATTCTGGTTCAACATTTATAAAGATCACTCACAGATGTCACTGAATCAATTCTAATGACTCTAACTTTGCACTAAATTCTAACTTGTGCCACTGTTTCACATGTACAAGTTTTAAAGCATTATAAAAATAAATGATGAACAGTAGCATGCAATCTACTTTGTGGTTGACTTCTCTTGGTGGCTGGTTAATACTTAGGTTTGCACTGATGTGCAATGGTATTCACAAAATTTGACTCTTATTGTGACAGTTTTGGCCAAAGTTGAACACAGGCCATTTTGATAAAAATGCAACTGGGGAAACCTCCCATTCATTAAATATTTTATTTTCATCAACACTAATATCAAGCCAACATTGAGAATTTCTTGAACAGCTGACCAGTGTACTGCTTAGGTGACTGGGTATTGATTCTAGCAACTGTACTGTACAGACAACATGACCTCCAACTGTACAGACAACATGGCCTTCAACTGTACAGACAGCATGACCTTCAACTGTACAGACAACAGGGCCTCCAACTGTACAGACAACATGACCTTCAACTGTACAGACAACAGGACATAGGGCTTTACAATCTTTGTAATGTAAACTTAGAACTGTGATCACTAGCTGGTAGCTTGAACTTTTTTGACAGTATAGCCATGCCTGCATTTTGAAAGTAAAGAATAATGCAGCTGTACAGTCCATTCTTTTGTGCCAGATTTCTTAATTGTAGAATACAAGGAACAAACTTTTAATAAGTCTACTAGACCAGCAGTCCGGACAAATTTAGTATTTCTCAAGCTTTGTCCTTCATTTCTACCACAGTTGGGACTATTAACCCAATACTGCTGATATTTGTAAGGCACAATGCAGACAGAGACCATGTATTTGATGCAAAAATAAAATTGGGATTAGATGACAAAGTGATAAAACCAGATCTGCTAGCTCCCACTGATCAAGATCTCAACTATTTATAACCCAACAAAAAATAATTATGTTCTCTTTGCATAAAACTTTGTGCAAGTAAACAATAATTTAGCACTGGTTATTATCAAACACAACATAAGGTTGCCCTACAGTTTCTTGCCCTTATATGGAGGTATGTGAAAACCAGTGTCCAGATGTTTCAATCTCAAAGCAGTACATGTCAGGCAGCTCACGGAGCGCAGTGGTCAGATGCAAAAATCAACCGCACAAACAGCAAACATCAAAATAAATACAAATAAAAGGAATATAATTAACCAGTAATCATACCCTTTCATAGATACAACAAAAATAGTAAACATAAAATAATATCTGACATCACAATGTGTAGCAATGATATTCAAAAATATGTAACAAATAAAACATAACACAAAAATAAAATGCATTGGCGGTGTCATTAATTTGTAAGAATACTAGACTTGTACTAAAGTTAATAGCCATCAAAGGGGGAGTGTCCTTACAAGTTTTCCTAGATCCATCTATTGCCGTTTCTTTACAAAATCATGAAAATGGGATCTCAAAGTTTCTAGAGTATAATTAAAATGAACAAAACTGATGTGAAAATAAATTAAAGCACACAATTAGCCATTATTGACAGAAGAAAGAAATGCTAAAAGATGTTTAAAAAAACACCAAAAAAAAGACACGCAATGATGCCATTTGTAATGATCAATTCTGCATGAGTATTAGAATCAAGTCAGTAGAATCCAGTCAAAGCTATGCTCTGTTGGAGAGTGAGTCACACATCAACTTTTAAGGAGTTTTAAAGATTTTTAAGGAATCGAAGAAACTTAAACTAACAGTAACTGTTTCAACATTTAACTGGAAACACAAACAATTTAACATTTTTAACAAGAAACACTTAAGAAACAACATTATTGACAATATCCTCATCACAATGTGACAACATGATCTTGGATAACTGTCAATTACTTTTCCAACTGTTTTTCTTACATAAAAACCAAGTTCCAAAAATGCAGTTTGATAATCAATGAACAAAATGCCTGTTTGATCGATTCCATGAAAATAAAATTTCATGCAAGATCTTGTGTATATGCAGGAAGCAGTTTTGATTGCATAAAATTCAGCCAAGTCTCTTCATAAACAGCAATTTAATAGACTGAGACCAAAAAGGCAAGTTTGTGAAAAAAAATAATGGCCACACGATATGGCAAACCATGCTTGGAACCTTACATAGTGTCCTCCAATCAATATACAATTAATACCAATACCCAAAATAAAGCAATAGCATTATTTAACTGGTTCTGTGGTGTGTTCAATAAAATTGACATGATTTATTCAATGAATGAAAGATAATGCAGGTGACTAAACATGACCTTGAATGTAAAAGTTTCCATTTACAGACAAATCAGTACAACAAAAATCAATGGCATAAAAGTGTTTAATTTCTATGAATACCCTGTAAATTACATTTTGCCATTTTCGTATTGAACATATACCAGATGTTTGATAGTACATGAATTATCATAGATATTTACTTTCATAGTATACTCTATCCATCTTCTCTGGTGTTGTATTGATAAACAACACAGTACAGCTTGTCAAGAACATAAAGTTCAGATTCCGTGAACCAGGAGAAACATTTGAATGAAGAAACAGACTACAGGCAAATTATCAACACTATAAACTTCCTAAGCCCTTCAGTATAATGTGAACAAAATTAAGCTTCAGATCTGAGGATGTACACAAACAAGGAAGCATGCAAAGATATTTGTTCATTAGGACTATAGCAAGTCAATAAAAGTCAATTAAAACATTTAAAAAAGGGAGAAGAAAATCTCCCTATTCTAGTAAAAAATGCTGTTGTACATGTAATTCAGCAAATGTGTGGTTAAAACAATCTTTAATATATAAAATTGAATCTGACAAATCCAGATTTGTTTTAACATAAAAACAGTTATGCACTGGTATCTTTGGAAGTATTACACCTGCCTAGTCAATGATTGTTGATTTTGTTTTTTCATATTTTCAAATTCAATTTGAAAAAAAAAACGTCACCGAGGACTAGTTCACGCATATAATAGAGAAAAACTTATTCTGAACTCAAATGAGACGAAGTATCAATTTGTTAATATAAAAAAAAAAAAGAAACGCAAATTTACAAAATAATTCATAGTAACGTTAAACATACCATATATATATATTTGAAACACTCAATAATAATCTATAATCTTAGGTAACATGTAAATAATAGATAAGAAAATTGAAAATTACAATTTTATTGTACAAAACAGAATTTACATAGAAATTATGTTCAGCTACCTCTCTGAGGTATTTAAAAAAAGAAAAGTAACAGGAAAATGTGCACCATAAAACTTATGAAATAAATTATGAGGACAATAAAGTTTCAATCTTTGGCCTGATCAATATGTAATCAATTAGGGAGCCAATCTACCACAATAAACCATATTTATGCTTACAGAGTGCACACAGCAATTTAGGGGGTTGGTATGACACAAGATCCTATGTCTTGACAAAGAATAACAACACTGCTGTACAGAATGCATATACAAGCTTTTCTAGCATTATTTTGGCTAATTATTCCATTTCAGCAGCATATTTAATTGCTTTGATTAATTGTAGTTACATGTACCAACATGTCCAAATTATTCACAAATATGAGTTGCAATAATTTATTAATCAGTAGCCGCTAACAGAAAACCTGCATTGGATTTGATGTAAATGTTTAAAAACAGTTTTAGAGTTAAGAGACTACCAGTATGTATAAACAATAAAGTATACTTGGCTTATCAGTTTGTCAGATTAACCATGTTTAAAATAACGAGCCTATGTTTTCATAATTAATATAAATTTACTGACACATTACAAATTATGTACTTCACATAGTTTTTATATATTTCTATATATTTTTCATTTATTTTTAAAATCTGCAGTAACAAAGTAAAGCAAAAAGGGAAATAACTCCTTAGCAACAGTGGTCAAGGCATTCAGACCTATCAACTAAAGATGAACAATAAATGGTTGGGGTCACTGCATTGTTATTTTTCAATAAAATTAGTTTTGTTTTTTAACGAAGAGCTGGTGCTCTAGATTTGCTTTTATGCAATATGTTAAACAAAAAAAGATAAGCTTGTAAAATGCAAAGAACCTTACAAAAATGACAGTTGTTGGAAAAGATCTTAATGTTACCAAAACAATGTCTACTTTTATGCAATGATTCACACAACATTTCATCACAGCAATCTGAACAAATAGCATCGTATTAAAAACACAAACACATATGTGATATACACTTTACATGATCTACACTAATGGGAACAACAGCAATACCATTACTACTTAAAGGCACTTAAAATACAAGTGTAACATAGTGACAAATAATTATTAGGTGACAGTGCATAAACTTGACGACAATAATGTAGCAACAAAAAAATACCGGTTTACAAATAAAACTGTGTATCCCTTAACATTAAGCATTGCCTGCTTGGCATCATATAAAGTCAGAGTAAGTAGAGAATATTAGGAAGGGAATGAGAAGGTAACAAAATAGTGGAGTACAAGAACACCATAATGAAGACAAATTTACAATTAAAAGAGATATGCATGTAAGCCAATGCTATCAAATATATTAACCTGTTTACTTACTAGGAAGAGCATTCACCCCCATTAACACAAACCAAACCCCATCTTAATGGTGCATCTAGCAAGAAAATAAAATACAAACTTCGCAGAAGAACTCTCTAAGAAACAAGTGTATTACCACTAGCACTGAATGAACATGTTAAACCATCTCACCCAAGTCACATAATGCAGCATAACAAAATTGTTTAAAATCCTAAAATATAAAGTAAAAGTAACTTGCCTTAGAGAATAAGGTTGTTTTTTTTTAAAGAGTGTTCTTATTTGCTCAATACAAAGATTAACACATTAGCACAAAACCTTTAGTTAATGAGAACTTTAATCAGATGGCTAACACATACCCTCAACAGAAAAAATAACAACTTTAGTATGAAAATGGTGAATTAAGTTCAAGACTTGACTTGGCCTTGGGTTGGCGACAAAAGGTTTATATGACAGCTCATCAGTGGCATCTAGATCACACTGAGTAATGGTAACCAAACAATTCATCAAGAAATATTGTCCAGCATTGCACGTAAACCTTTTAAAATACATAGAAAGTCATTTAAGAAAATGTTCAATGTTCTTGTTTATTCTACTGATTATATTTCAAACCAAGTACTTTTTTTATAATAGGAAAATATTGATAAAGTTTTAAAATCAATACTGTTTTTCAAAAGAAGGAATTTAGAAAAAAAAATGCAGTAATGGCAATCACAAAGATAAAAAGTTAAGACAACAATCTCTGAAATCATGCAATAACTGTAAGAAAACAACATCAGCAAAGAACATGCACCACTAACAAATTCTACCACTTTAACAAATTTGCATAGCTTCCAACAACAAAACATGTTCCTATCATTTCTATTTGGGCAACAAATGGAAGATGTGACTTGCCTGGTTTTGTTTCAGCTCTGTATTTATAGAAAACAAAATAACCTCTCTGAATAATTGTACTACAGCAGACGCTTGATGAATCTTAAAAGTGGCATCCAACAGTATGGACCAAAGTTTTGTTTCCTTAAATAACCAAATAAGTCATTGTTACCTGAGAAGGTCCTGCAAAATGCTGTTCATTGACGTCCTAGAACAGTCAAGCATAAATCACCACTCGTGATAGTAAGTAAACAGGTATTTCCTATCTGAGCCACACTGCAGAGATAGCAATTTTTAAACTTTTAAGATCATGTTATATAGTCATCTGGGTAATCCGCTCAGACGTCAATATGTATTTTTAACACAGACCACTATCAAGCTTTCTATACAGCTAGAAAGAATAGTGATTTCTTTTTTTTGCGATTAGATTCTGTCTGACAATTCAGTTAGTGTTCAAAATCGTATTTAATAATACTAAAATATGGATTTGTTCAACAATTATGCCCAAGTCCCCCAAATCAGTGGTTCTATTTTGTTATGTATTTGATATCGGCAAACTGTTGGATACCAGCTTTAACCTATTATTGTACAATTCTATTCCTCCCCATTAAAGTGAAAAATCTTGAACAAAACCTAGAATGTAAAATTTTTGAAAGACAATCTTATGATCCCAATAATTTCTATTTATATATTTACTATGACAATGCAGTTGGTGTTACTGCTTAATTAACACTTCTTAAAACAACACATATTGCAAAAAAGGCATTCTTTAATATGATTGGTCTTGTAAAAAAAAGAGTAAAAAATTGATTCTGATAAACATACTCTAGAAAGATTAGCATAATTTTGGCAAGCATTCAGTGACACTTAAATATAAATTAAAATCAACAACTGAGGTAAATCTCAACTACGGAATAATAGTAAAGGTCTGTATATCTTTAATTAGAATTATGGTCATTTAATTATGACAATATTTCCTATGTATTTCATGTTTAATATTTCCCATCATTACACCTTAAACATCCCTAAGAAGTTATATCTGACACATGGTGTGTGGGAGAGAGGTCAACAACAGAACATAATGGTCAGAAGTTATATCTGACACATGGTGTGTGGGAGAGAGGTCAACAACAGAACATAATGGTCAGCAAGGTTAAGTAACAGTTCTGGACTGATAAAAACCAGCAACTGTTAACAAGATGCAAACATGCTTTCATTTAGTATGAACACATGATAAATAAACTTTAATAGTTATAAAAAAGGCAAGCAGTGACTGATGGTATACAGAAGGATAAATATGTGCATAAAGTTGGTATTCGTCCTTTCAAAGTCAAGATTAAAAAAATACAGGTTTTGAATGTATGTTGTTAAAAAAAGATGGTTTTGGCGATCTATTACAATAATCTATCAACATAACAATTCAGCTCCCAAACTATGGAACTTGGTTATGTCAAACTATTACCTAATATGTGCATACTGGAATATGTAAGACATGAAGAACACATGAAAAGCTTATATTGAAGTCAAAAAAATAAAAAAAGTTCAAGCAACCACACATAATGAGTACAAGTTCCTTAAAACCAACTTCTGTGCAACAATGTTATTGGTACAAGTTCATTTAAAATGACAAGGATATGGCGTAGCAGACTGACCAAAACAGAAGTTACTGACCCTGCTTTGGGCCCAAAACTAACTAAATAAAAATGATTAGCACAAGTTAAAACCAGTCAAAATCAAACGGTAGCTTATGTTGAAAAGCTGTATATAAACTATATCCCTGCTGACGTGTATAATAAAATTACTTAAAACATTCTTGTAAAAAGTCTTAGTGGCAGAGTTGGTTCAGCATTGGACTGATATCCCAGATTCATATCACCTCGAGCATTTTGTACCATTGCCTTTATTGCAGGTTTATCTTATTCTTCCCTTTCCAATAGCTAGCATATTAGCAGCTCATGAAGTTAATATTATTCAATTGCAGACCATTTTAGACTGCTTAGAAGAAAGTAAAACAATGTCTAAGGAAATAAGTATGGCTTTAAGTGTCTTTGTTTAGTAATAAAAATAAAAGTAATGAAAGGTTCCATGGGATAAGTACCATGCAAACAGCTGCTTAAAACAGCCTAAATTCACTCATTTATACAGTTATGATGCTCACAGGTCAAAATGAAATAGGGTGAGATAAAAGCACCATTAAATACTGATAATTTTAGCACACAAAAAATGAAATCTTGAACTATTGACATGTGATAAAATATGTGGCATATTGGAAACAGATAGAGCAAAACCTATTTAAAAAAAATGATACATTTCCTTTAAATGGCACAACACTGATATTATATGCTTATCTGCCAACAAAAATTATATCTCTAGAAAAAAAATTCATAACTTACAACCATTTACCAATCAACAAAGTTATATATCAAACATACATCATTAAATTTCATTCCCGCATAACATATGCAAGAACTGATTAATAGGTTTCAGTCAAAGAAACAATTTAAATAAAATTCACTAAATGACTGGCAGTAGATAAAAGAAGGGTTTGCACTGATGTTGTGAATGTTTCCTATTTACATGCACAATGCATGCATCACATAACAGTCAAACCAACTAAATTGAGCACAGTACGTAGTGTACAACAGCCACTGGTAGTTCCTCCAGTTGCTTCTTTTTCGAACTTCGAGTCCACATAACTTCCAGAATTCTCTGTATCAGGGATCAATGGATTTCTAGCATGGTGACGCCCAGTGTAGAAAAGTAGAAAAGTAAAGCACTTGGAATATCTTTACACCACAATGGCTGAGGGACCTAGTAGGCAGAGCCTCGGTCATGGCCATCTGCAAATATGGAAAATAAGAGTAAATCATGGTCTGAATTCATGAAAAGAGACATTTAATATGTTATACAATACCAATGTGTTATGGTGTTCATAGGATTAAATTTGAAATATCAATACTTTAGATGTGTCGTTTTTGTTCCAAAAATCCAAAACATCTTTATATCATTAAGTTATTTGTTTTAAGCCTTCCTTCATATTTTGTCTTCAGTTTTAACATGAATCTTGGAGATTTAAGAATGTAAAGCAACATGATAAATGATTACAGGATGATAAACTGTCTCCCGACCTTTCGGTTGAAAATCAACTCACATTTTTATTGGTTTAGATTAAATTGATGAGCTTGCATTGTGTACTGTTAAAAAAAATATACAAAACTTAATCCTAACTCACATGAAAAGTTATATTATAATAATGCTAGGTTTTTAACAAACTAAATCAGAAAAAAATATGTTTTCACTACTCAATAATTTCACCTTTCTTAGGCAATGTACGAGGGGCATTTATAAAGTATTAATCAGTGCGATTTTTTAATGTCAATCCGAGCGTAATTGGTACATGTTATACATGTATGGAAAGATTAGACACTCCTCTACAGTTACGTGCATGAGGAAACCGGGAAAAACCTACACAGTGAGCGCAATGTTCACTTGAATCGACTACGGTCAGGTACACTGCAGTTAAAAATGGCAGATAAAGAGAACAATTCTCAAGATGAGCAAAGAGCGTATTGTAAAATACGCGCACTGCTTGGCGTTGCTGCACCTGATATTAAATCACTTAGACAAGGTTTATGTGCCCTATCGTATGCCACAGTTAGAAGATGGGTCCGTCTATTTACCTCCGGATGAGGCCAGTCCTTGCCGTCCAGTTACAACAATGACTTGACGGAAATATTGCCGCTGTTAAAAAAGCTGTGGAAGATGATGCCCACTGTTCAGTGGAGGAGGTAAGTAATTTATGTGGCATTAATTAGTCATCCGTTTTTCAAATATTGACTCGCGTGTTAAAGCTACGCAAGGTTTGCGCCAGGTGGATACCCCACCTTCTCACTGAGGACCAAAAATGGGAGCGCGTGCGAATTGTGTCACAGCTGCTCGATATATACAAGAATGCTGACTAAAACCGCATGAATGAAATTGTGACTTGCGATGAAACATGGGGATATTTTTATGAGCCTGACAGTAAAGAAAAAAATAAGGTGTGGGTCAGTGAAAATTGCCAAGTTGCCCGTAGAGCTCGCACCTCAAAACGCATTATGTATGCATTATTTTTTGATTGCCAGGGAATGGTGGCTCGAATTCCTATACCATAAGGCAGGAGTGTTACTGGAATATTTTACCGAGATTCGGTTCTTTCTGCTGTTGTAAGCCACTATACTGCAGCCCGTCCCCGTACCGGCATACGCGGAATCAAGCTCCTTCATGATAACGCACCTGCCCACAAGTTAGTGGTGGTAAAGTCGTATCTTAGCGACAACAGCATTGACACTTTACCACACCCTGCATATAGCCCTGATCTGGTTCCATGCGATTTTTGGTTGAATCCTTATATCAAGAACTACATGAGAGGTCAACGTTTTGAATCTCGGCACACCGTCGGCAGCGCGCTTTTCCAGTGTCTAAACATGATACCTAAAGAGCGCTACCAAAAAGCATTTTCCGATTGGATTCATCGCTTGGAAAAGTGCATCCAAGTCAAAGGGGAATACTTCGAAGGGTTGGTCTAACAATGTCTGCAGAAATATTACGTATATGACTAAAGCGCCACACTGTTTTACTTTATCGTATTACATTTTTAATAAGTTAAGCAGAATGCATTCGTTAAATTCATTTTCACATTAAAAGCCAGACAAAATGGACATACCAGTATATATCATTGATGAGATGCATACTGTCACATACTAGGCATAGTGTTTTTCTCAGTGACCATGTGACTCAGTAATGAACTCTTGGAAGATTGTATGCAGTCAAACATTCTGGTCAAATTTGGTGAAGATTGAGCAATAAATGTGGCCTCTAGTGTGTTTACAAGGGTTTTCTAAGATTTAACCTTGTGACCTACTTTTTTACCCAACATGACCCAGTTTGGACTTTATCCAAGATTTCAGGCAGGCAAACATCCTGGCAAAGTTTAGTGAAGAATGGATAAAAACTGTAGTCTCACAAACTCACTCAGAGCCAGACACAGGTAAAATGCGATGCGATAAGGCGTCTCTCTGCATGAGGGGGCTATTTGTCGTGCCGCTTTATTGCGTCATTCGGGCCTAAAGAGTTAACCTTATCAATGTCTTCAATGCAGTTAAGTGGGCTGGCTATAAAATGTTTTTTTGGAAGTAATATTAATAATGTGTGATCATATTTAGCTTTCATTTCAAAATGTCACACTTTCACTTCCTAGGTTGATACTAAAAATTAAAAGTGTTCATACAATATAAAACTTTTAAATAATATACATGTGTTTGCAATGAATATCTACTACATGCAAATTTGAATTAAGTAGCATTGGAAGTTGCACAATGCAGCATCAGTGCCTCATCAATTGGAATAAAAATGTCCAATATTATATAATTTTATAAATCTGACTTGACTCTTACCTACCAAACCCTGCTCTTGCTAAGCACATGGTTTTACAATGCAAAAAACATGAATATGAAGAAACAAACGAACAAAACAAATGTGTACCCATTCCTCCGAGAGCACACTCTGTGACACTGCGACACAGCGAGTCCAGTTGTGCGTTGATCTCCGTGTCCGACGCCATAGCCTCACTGACTGATGGGTTCATGTGAAGGACATGTGACCTCAGTGGGGCCGACTGGGTCCGGGTTACAGGCTGCTTTATGGGCTGCTGCTAGAATTACATGGTTTATCACAGTTACAAGGATTAGACAGATTTTTTCCCCCAACAATTACCTTTAAATTACAAAAAAAGCAAACTTTGTTTCTTTGAGCATCTCGGATATAACTTTTTCTTTAACATAAAGCATTCTTTTTTTTTAACATTCTTTATTTTTAACAATTTATGCAAGCGGGCAATAAGTAACATAGGTATATATTGTTTGAGGATCTACATTTATTAGGGCCTTACCTCTACCATGCTTGGCCGAGAGAACAATGGAGTGTTGTGGGAGTTGTTCCTATGGAGAGGCATATGTGTGTGATTAGTGTTGCCCACCATGGTCCGCTTGGTACCAAAGTTCCACTGGATGCCACCCGGGTTCTGCTTAGGCCACATGTTCATACCCTGGGTTGGGTTGGACCTCTGAATGGGTCGACCTATGTTGGGGTAGTTCATGGGGAAGGTGTAGTTACTGCTGAAATAAACATCAATAGAATCAGAAATCAAGAACCCACTCCATATTGTTAGAATGCCGGACATGGGTTGTGCGGTTGTGACTACAGGTAATAATGCATAGGATGCCAAAGTTTTCATCAAAGGTAATTATATATAGAGATTTTGCTGTCACACAGTTTCAGTATCTGGAACAAATTAACAGTTTGAGAATTTCTATTAAATGAATGCATACTCTAACTTAACTTCACTTCATTAATAGAAAAGAAAGGCAAGTTAATGTACTTGCAAAAAAAAAAAAAAAAAAAAAAAAAAAAAAATAAATAAATAATAAACATTGGCTTAAATGGTTCTCTGCTTAAAACCCATAAATAGCAAAACAGAATTGTCCTTTGTAATATAAACAGAAACTGCTTGTGCATGAAATATAAATATTAAAGTGATGTTCTAATTAAGCATATGATCAAGTATTTTTTACCATTGATGAATGATGATGTGACAATTAAAACAAGGTTTTACATGATAATTTAAAAACAAAACAAAGTTTAGCATGAAGTATTGTTGCTACAAAGACTTGGTGCAGAACTCCCATACATGTATCATTTGTTGATTTGAAGTGCCGAAAGTGTGGTCCTTCATCAATAATAAAGGTAATTTATGCTTAACTTAATTTCAAATTTTGAAGTCTTTAAATTATTATTTAAACATTATTTCTTTATCAAATCTAATTGATTAATCTCTCTTTTAGGCCTCTAAAATGTAGGAACATGTTATCTTAATACCTGGGTCGTTGTCTCTTGTCAAAATAATATTTGACGGGAGCCGGTTGCCGAAGCTGACGAGCCCTTTGCTTGAACGAGTCCAATAGCTTCTTCTGTTTCTGAGAAAATGCCTGGAAACACACAAACATCAGATTAAACAGATGACCCATAGAATTGTGTCCATAAGACTCAGATGTCTTTCCGGTTTAATGCATTCCAAAGAAGTACCAGAACTCCAATTATATTAGGTTGATAGTAACCAAAATATAACTTAAGCTGTATTCTGATTTTTTTTAGTTTTATAAAAATATGAATGTTGTGTGCTTCAAAAGTTATAGATTGAAATATAGAATACACAAATGCATCCACCGACAACTTTCGGGCTTCTTCCCCATTCACAGAATTGTGAGGACATAAAACAACAAAGCATATTATTGTATACATAACTTCTATTAACTTATTACAAGAAATGTTAGTTAAAGTCTATGCTAAGCATCATTTACCAACAAAAATGAGTCTGCTTTGTTTTTCTCTAATGCATTTAGAGTAACAAACATTTGAAAACATCTACTTGAAGCAATTATCTACCAATCATTTATCAAAAAAAAAGTTTGTTTATTGGGTTTATCGTACTACCAACAGTATTTTAGTTATGTGGAGATGGTGTCTACTTTAAGAAAATATAGTGCTACCTTCACTGTGCAAAGCATGCCCTGAACACCTGGCATACCACATTATTCTGACACCTGGCCAACCAGTCATGGAACTACACTTATATATGCTTGAGCATTAGCAAGGGAGCTATACCACTACCATTTATACTGACTTTGGTATTTGCAGCTCGGGACCAAACTGTACCTGGAGCCAATGCTCTACTGACTGTGCTACCAGTTCAAAGGTGGAATGAAAAATAAGCAAGATGCTTAAATATAAAAACTAGACATGGCTTGAAGTTATTAATGATTTTGTTATATTTTAAAATATGTGCATGATTTCACACACATAACAGAAATGTTAATCTAAACTCTATATTTAATAAAACTTAAACATTACATTTGAAAGAAATTAAGAAACACAACTTACAAGATGTTTAAACATTTAAACTTGCAAATTAACAATACCTCATGGTTGATACATTTCTCTATCAGCTGCAGATACATATTCAACCCTTCATCATCGTAAGGGCTGCTCAACATTAACTGGGTGCACACTGAAAAAGTATATATGACCTTTGTACTAACAAAATATATGAACAGCACTTACATAAAATGAATAAACAAGAAAAACATCTAATGCAAAACAAGGGTATTCTACATCAGACCAATATTAGCTGCAGTCTTATTAAATAGTGAAATACCAAATTTAGTAAGAATATCTTAATTCTAACAGTTGATAATCACCGGAAAAAAAAGAAATTTTGTGACCTTGACCTTATAAATCCCAAAAGCAATTCCAAACTTCTTGACAAAAGAAAGCTTCACACTAAATACAGTAAGACCTTGATCTGACTGACCCAAAAGCAATCAGAAACTTCCACTTTCCAAAAGGAAGGTATATATCAAATTTGGTATCAGCTTCAACATTAGAGATTTGCAGGAAATGAAAAATCTATTTTAAGTAACAGTGACACTGACCATAAACTGTATACTGAAATGGCAAACTTATCTTAATTTTAACAAGATGTTTGTTCGAAACAAAAATCTATTTTAGCACCAAGGACCTTGACCTGACTGACATCAAAAGCAATTTCAAACTTCTAAAACAGGAGTTCTTCACTGGAAGCAACCTGTTTGTTGCATGCTGCCCACCCAATGATGTACCACATACTAAAGACCTAGAATTATAGCAGAAACTTCAGGACCTAATCTTTCTTTTAATTTCATAAGCTGTACTTTTCACTTAAATGATTAAGATGGCAAGATGCTCTCTCAGTATAAATTTTACAGGTAATTTATTTTGTGTCAGAAAAGTGGATAGCAAAGCAGAATTTTCAATGTTATTTACCAACTGTTTTTGGTTTTATTTTGGGTATATTTAAAAAATTATAGCAGACAATAGTTTGTAGATGAAGCCTGTAAAAATTATTTTAAGCAGTTAAAAAAAGCCCTGTGTCAGCAGGTTAGTGAACCTTTAGTCATAAGCTGCATGAACTGGCCAGGTATATCCCCCTCTTGGACCACATTAGATGCTGCATCGCCTGCAGCTGAAGGTGACTGGGATTCTCCGCCAGAGGGTACCCCACCAGGGGGAGTGTACGCTTTCAGCGGAGTGTTGAGCATACCCTTCATCTCCCATATGCAGCTCTTGACAGATCCATCGTTCATTATGTCCTGCAGAACACACAACACATTGTTAAGTGCTTGACTTTTTAACAGAACATGCTAAATAACTCACTGATTAGTATACATAACTCATCTCCTTAAATGCACAATATAACGTTTCGCTTACAGTATAAACTCATAACAAGCCATACTTTACAAAATGATTCAATGCCATTAGACACTGGGATACAGATACAGGATAACCAGTGCCAGATATTACTCCCAGTGGGAGTTGGTTGATCTGGCAGTACACTTTTTGCCCAAGCCAAATTAAATCCTGCTTCACAGACAATAATTGTAAAGATCTCCTCACCTTTTCTAAGTCTCGTAGACACTGCTGCCTCTCATGAAGTTTTTTGACACTTATAAGAATCTTGTTGGTTGCCCCCTTGGTGACATTCTGAAAGGATAAAATACCAAACAGGCAATGAATGTTTGGGGTTTTTTGTTGTTGTTTTTTGTTTTTTACACATACAGTCAACTCTCCTTATCTCAAAATCGGTTATCTCAAATTTCCGGTTATCTCAAATTGTTTTCTACGGTCTCGTTTTTTCAATATAGTTTCTATATAGTTCGACTCCGCTTAACTTAAATTCGGATGTGTCAAATTGTCGGATATATCAAACTAAATTCTTTGTCTCCACCCGTATAAAACTGTTGAAATCAGTTGGTCTATCTCAAACTTCAAATTGCTATAAGATGCAAAACGGCAACAATAGTGACTTTCACACCTACCGTGAAACTCGCGAAGATTTGGGCGCGAGTTTTATCGCCAATTAGGATGTCACGTAATTTAGAGAAGAGGTTAATCGATTATTATTTAATTAGCTGATTTAATGAACAACAATTTCGTTAATCAATTAATGCTGATTTAAGTGTTTCAGTTTGTACTTGTTGTTGTAACAGTTTTTGAGAACTTGTTGACACGGCCTTCTAAACTTGTAAATAAAATGAGAGGTCGCGTTAGTGATTTAATCAGTATTTACAGTGGCAGATATAACAAGGAATTTCAGTCATTACCAGTCATCGTGTAGCCAATAAGATTTTTAAGATTAACACAAACTATCCTTAAATTCGGATAACTCAAACTTCGGATATCTTAAACTATTTTCTACGGTCCCTTGAAATTTGAGATAACAAGATTTGACTGTATATCAGTGCTACAATTAAGGACCTTTTCACAACATCTAGCTTTTTTGGTGAAGGAAGACCCCAAACAATGTCTGTGTTAAAACAAAGCCACAACACAGATCAGCTGGAAAACCCACACACAGTAAGGTCTGATTTTATTGTTAAGATGTCTGGCATTGTTGTAGCCTTACAGCAACAACATGAGGGAAAGAATTTTCATTAGCTCAATAGCATATAGTAGCACTTGCAGATGACATGCCATGACATGCATGACATTTGGTGCGCTCTCACATTGTCACAAATTATTTCTATGTAGAGATAAGATTGAAAAAAACAAAAACAGCTTGACATAAGTTCTTCAGTCACTCATCAAAAGAAGCCTTAAAAAATGTCTGTTAATTCCAAAATGTTGATCAATATCTAACTTATTCTCATTACATTAAATATAATCTTAATTATCTTATGTTCAAAACCAAAGAGAAATAAGAAATGTAATTAACAACCTTAATAAAACTCCTTTTTGCCCGTATTGTAACCATTACCTGTTTCTCCAGGTACTCTTCATTAAGCCCCAACATCTCTTCGTAGGTGAGCTGTTGGAACAAGTTGGCATACTTGTGAAGCCTCAGACTCTTTAACCACAGGGGAACATCTGCCAACAATCAACTTTATATTGTTACATCCTGCAGCACAAGTACAGGTAGGTACTTATACAGAATAAGCTATGTACTGTCCTTATTTACTCACATTAATTTTAATTTGCTTACCATTTCATGCATATGTAATAAAACATACCGACAGACTTAGCAACAAATAGTGCAGATCCTAATGAGACGACCAGAGCTGGCAGGTCTGGATCTGCAAATTTATTAAATTCATAGGATTCATTTAAGCTTAGCTAGCTAAGAGTTACCTGCTACTAGATGGTTTGGGTGAAAATACTGGTGGTGGTTACTTTTGCTTCATGTCAATGACAGGAGTGCCTTCATTCAAGATGGACAGAATTGTGTGACATGATTATAAACAATCACCTGTTAATTCTGCAACCCAAATATTAGTAGTTCTGATTTGGACAGTATATAACTAGATCAATCACTTGATGCGATTAATACCATGACTACTCTGCTATTACACTATGATTAACCACTTTTTAGGGAAAAGAGAATAAGTGATTCTTATAAAGACTAAAGGTATTAAAAAATATTGGCATAGGCAGAACTTGAAGTTGATAGTTTAATGTTTATGTTTACGTTTATTGGGTTTATCATCGCACCAACAGTATTTCAGTTATCTGACGAAGGTGTCCAATTGAAGCAGATATAGTGCTGCCTTCACTGTGTATAGCATGCTGTGAACACCTGGCATGATACCACACCCAGTAAAATTATTCCGAAACCGGGCCAACCAGTCATGGAACTACCGTTACATTTGCATGAACAGTAGCAAGGGATCTATACCACTACCATTTTTTTTGACTTTGGTATGTTGCTGGCTGGGATCGAACCCGGTGCCTCCCATACCAGGGGCCGACGCTCCACCAATTGCGCTACTAGGACCGGTGATATTAAAATGACCTTCTGCCTCAGAAGTTTGGTAGTTCTATCATCTTCACAGATGTTGGTTGACACAAGAACTTCAAATAGATTAACAATTTTTTACTGCTTCTCTACACAACCAACAAGTGAACTCAAGTGAGAAATGACTGGAATGACCAATAGCTTACCACTTGCGTAAGGTTGATATATTTTTTGTCTTTGACTTGCATGTGCTTATATTTTCTTTACAAAGCAACTGGATACATCTTGATTTTGGAAGAGTAATAAAAGATGAAGAACTAAATAAAAATATTTGTAAAAGAAAAAAAGAACTTGCTGAGAATATCCTTTGCAAGTTATCCACTGTATTGATCTACTCTACAAGCTTAAACCAGTATTATCATTCTTCTTTTCTCTGACTTGCAATGAGTATAAGAAAAGAAAAACAAGTACTTGAAACAAAGCATCTGTTTTGTTAGGGAATTAAACTCTGATAAGAAGTGTTAACAAAGACTAAGACCAGATTAATGTTGGAGAAGCTAGAAGGGGGCCCTGTGAGATACAGCTGGTAGAACGATGCTAACTGGTGTCCCATAGACAGGCTTTAGGGACAACAGCAGTCTTAATGGCATCTGATGACACAAGACCTGGTTTTAAACAGCATCTGATGATACAAGCTAAGTCCTAGGTCATTGTAATAAGTTAAAACTTCCTAATCCTTCTGCACGTAACAAAATACTGACTTGTCATGGAAAATGTGATGGAAAATCATAGGTCTCTTCTGTCAGTAAATGATTAAACTGTGACAAAAAAGTAGCATTTGCTAGTTATATATTTGGTCTAGTTATATATTTGGTCTATGAAAACTGTTATAACTTTGATGCTGATCTATTGTTATCTTCACAGTCCTAGCATACCAGGTCTGGTATCTTTTTAATTGTTTTGCAAGGAGGCCTGTCAGCTGTTTTGAATGCTACTCACCTCTCATTCCACTCCCCTCCTCCATGAAGGTGTTCCTCAGGCAACTATGGTCGCCTGGATGAGTGTCGCTTCCACTCCCAGACGAAGCGCTGCTGCTCTGGGGAGACAAAGGTGCATGGTCAGAGAGCACAGAGCCTGGCCTGCCTGGGCCCTGCACCAGGTGGGCGCCATTTGTGTTCAGCCAATCAGAAACTGTTGAGGTGGAGATGGGCAGTGACATGGGAGCATAAGATGGCATACGTCGCAGTGGGGCATGCTGGGGCTGCTGCTGCTGCTGCTGTTGTGGATGATGTTGATGTTGGTGCTGCTGATGATGATGTGGATGATGTTGGGCTTGCTGCTGAGGATGGTGGTTTGCTAGAAAAATACCATTAATACAAATCATAATTTATAGTACTGTACAACAACTTGCATCTTCTTTAAATCTTGAAACAATTCTCTTGCCTAACTAACAATCAGCAAAATAACATCTATAAAGGAGACTCATGTAGTCAACCAATAATTAATTATTTTTATTTTTATAGGGGCATGGGCTGTTTAAAGTCTCATAGATTACAGCATTCTGTAAAATTTCACCGTGAATCTGTACTGCTAAATTACATTTTATGAATGCAACTTTTACATATCAACCATTTCTTAATATTTGCTTCTATATAAAATGGACAAAAATGTGAACTGAACCATTATTGTGAAGTTGCCCTTCAAACCTAGAGCATATTTGTCATGTCAATACTAGGTACATCAAATAATAGTTCCTTCAGGCATTGATTGCCCCTTTCTGCACAGTATCTAAAAATAAACACAATGCAGACATATTTACACTCAATATTTGCTGAGCTTTAGAGTGCTATAAAAGTGTGGGTTGAGTCCACACCCTATATAGGCATACCGGAATGGCCCAACGTATCTTGAACCTACTCTTAAGCTGTCTCCATTGGTACCTAGGGCTGTTTACTACACATAAAATGTTAATGCAGAGCATCAAAGATGCAAAAAAAATAATTCCAGAATATGATCTTATGATTGCCTGATGCTTTGTGAGGCCTACATGCTGCAGGTGTTTGTTCGGCTAACGTACAAACAATTGTAAGTGATCAGATTATTTTGATTTTTGTAGAATTTATTTGCCAGAGGCTTGCAAGCAAATAGTACAGACCCTGACTATAATCTTCATTTTTTGCAAAAGCTGTATGAAAGTGGGCTTATTTAAAGGTAGTATTGCATTGTTTGTATTAGGTGGGTTTATGTACAGCAAAATTCCTTTGTAAATGCTTCTTTAGCTAAACAAGACATACTTATTTATGGGTTTTTTTTCCAATATTAACCTATTGTCAGTTAAAATTATAAATTAAAATTTTATTCAATTGTGTCATAAATTTTGACTGATATCAACCTCAGCGTTACAACTAAATCCCTTAAGATCATTGGCTGCTTTTGAAAAAAAATCTGCTGGATCTATAACTAATGAAAACCCTGTTGTTTTAAAAATTCCAAAGAACTGATCTGAAGGTGCCTGTGTACCAGTATTCAATGCACTATATTAAAGATAAACTTTTCTCACTGTCAAGTTGTGGGACAAATAATAGCAAAAAGTCAATTACCAATTTTTGGGAGACTTAAAACCCGATTTACTTTTGAGATATTACTTGTTTTCTATGAAGGTCCATTTCTTGCTTTTTATGAAATACCAGAATGAACAAATGTATCCCTCCCGACCCCTAGATTATTTGTTTTGTTGCTATTAGATTGCAGTGACATTTTTGGTCATTGTTATTAGGCCTTAGTGTTCTTGGCCAAGAAAGACCTCAAACAAATGTCACAGGACACAGGGAAGACATTTCTACATCAGATATTAACCTGACAGGAACTCAAGGGGCACACATGTAATAAAGTGGCCACACCACTTCACCACTGGCCCTCCCACTTGATGTTGGGTATCACTGTGTCCACACAGGTGACCAGAACCATGAGTCCATAACCTGCTACAGGTGTCCGTCACCCATCTTATATTTTTAACTCTGTGCTAACAACCTTGCATACAGACAACCAGACATATTGCTAGAGATCTGGCAGCAAATAATGCAGATCCTGATAATATAGCTCCCAACAGGGGAGGGTTAATATGGATGTACACTTTTAGTTTATGCCTGACCAAGTTTGTATTTTGCAGAGAAAGACATGATGGCCTATTATGTCAATAAGTTATCACCAGATCAGCTTATAATCTAGAAATCTGACTATAACCAGTGACCTCTGACACAAACACTGCCTTATACAAACATAGCCAAATCAAATAAACCAATCAACAAGTCATGCCGGATCAGTCTATTGTTTAGCAGAAACTAGTTTGTGTACAAACTAGCCTCAGAATTACGATTGATACAGAAATAGAAATATATCTTTTTGTTCTACTTATTCTCTACTTTTATTAGCATGTGCCAAAATGACCCATTCAGTTAAGAAATATGCGCCAACTCTGATAATTCTGCACCAATCCCACAAAGGCGCGCTCTAGCCTAAACACTGTTAATATGGCACAGATGATCAACAAAAACAATAGCAACTGACCCCTCAATAAACCCAACTTTAATCTAATAGCCTTTGACTCATCAATATACCCAACTTTAATCCAAAAGAACTCATAGGCACTCGTTAAAATCCTTAAAATTCAAAACATTGAAATTTAAATATAAACCTTGGACAGAAGCAACATTTTATACAGCTACATAAACACAAAACAGGACTCAATGGCACAGTCAGTAAAGTGCTTAACTGCAATCCGAGAGGTCCCAAATTAAAATCCTCTAAAAACCAACCATTTTCTGCAAATTTGTGTTTTTATTTTCAACTACCATTAAAAAAATAAGTTAGGCACAACAAGCCAGCCATTAGTATTATGTGAACAAATAGTAAAAAAAAATCATTGAATGTGACAAACATTTCACATGAAAATATAATGAATTTGGCTGTGCAAAATAAATATTATAATCCTTTAAATGACCTCTTGTTATAAAGGTAAGTTGATTAAAGACCAAAAAAATGCTGACAAAAGACCAAAGATAAGTTGATAAAAGACCAACTCAATGCTAATAAATAAAAGACCAAAAATAAGCTGATCAAAGAACAATCTGGTATATATACTTAACTTTTTTTTCCAATAGATAAATAGGATAATACCAGAGCTAGTTTCTACTGAAACCTAAAATGTTTTCTAAAAAAATCCATTAGAGTTACTTTCAGTTTGTTTATACAAATGTAAAAATGCTCTCATAAATTCACAAACATTATATTTGACATAAGGAACATAGAATCAAAAAATATTTTGGCATTCAATCACTTGTTTATCAAAACTTCACACCTCTGTATTTCATATCAATACTTGAATGAAAATACACAATCTCCATACACACACTGAGTAATACACAGCAGAGATGTACATGTGCTATAAATAGCATCAAGCTGTGCTGTTTTAAATTATGAATACAGGTATTGACTTTAATAAGCTGCATCCCTTCCACTGCCTAGTTCAGTGTTTCAAATTATGCTCACTGATGTACTGTGGTTAAATATGCTTTCCACCAGTTTGTTGTAACTTTTAACAGTCCCAAACAATCACCAACTAACATAATAATCTTTCATTTTCATAAAATCAACAAAACTAATCCATTTAACAAATTTTAGTTTTTACTAACAAAATTAAAATTAAAATTAAAATTAAAAAAGAAACAAGAGGGCCATACTGGCCCTTAATCGTTCACCTGAGGACACAGGCTTTTAGTAGGCTCAAATTCCCATCAATTAATTAAGAGTTATTTACTTTAGGAATCTAATGTGAATATTGGACCATCAGTGTGGCCACTGGGTTGATAACATTTTCTAGAATTTTACCTAGTACCCTACTGAAGCCACATTTCAAAATATATGTTAGATTCCATACTGGCAAACATTCTGGCCAAGTTTGGTGAAGATTGGGCCATCAGTGTGGCCTCTAAGTTTTTTCAAAAGGTTTTTCTAAAAATTTGACCTAGTGACCTACTATTTGACTCCACATGACCTAATAATATACTCATCCAAGATTTCATACAGACAAACAATCTGATTAAGTTTCATGAAGATTGGGCTATGAATGTAGCTGCAAGTGTGTTCACAAGCTTTTTCTAAGATTCAACCTAGTGACCTACTTTTTGACCCCACGTGACCCAATAATGAACTCTTCCCAAATTTCATGCAGACAAACATTCTGACCCATGTTAGGTGAAGATTGGGCTATAAACGTGTTCTCTAGTGTGTTCACAACCTTTTTCTAAGATTTGACCTAGTGACATACTTATTGTCCCCACTTGACCCAGTAATGAACTTATCCAAGATTTCATTTAGGCAAACATTCTGATCAAGATTGGTGAAGATTGGATAAAAACTGTTACCTCTAGTGTGTTCACAAGCTAAAATGTTGACGACGGACAAAAGACAAAGGACAAAGCGCTATCAAAAAAAGCTCACCTTGAGCACTTTGTGCTCAGGTGAGCTAAAAATGGCAGCTAACAAGAGTATGTGATGATTACACACAACACTAGACCATTTCATATCATTGGTGCCATTTATAAAAGTTGTTCTTGAGAGGAGAATTGTGGCCATTTTTGAAGAAAGTACCCTCTAAACAAATGTCTTCAGTCAAACGACATTACACATATTTCATCGTAAAAAAAGACAAAATCTGTGATGAATAATGTTTGGAGGTAAGAAAGTGCATCAGGCATTACATTATTTCTAGCAGATCTGTTTAGCACTAGGTTTATAGTAAATTAGAACAGTACAGAGTACCACAGTGGACAAAACACTGAAGTTATTTTCGTTTGTCCTCTGTACAGCCCAGTTTACAGTTTCAAAAACAATCCTGATGCACTCTTACTAAAGATATCATAGCCTAAGTTTTGGCGTAGCTGTTTAACCTGCTTTTTAACCTACTTACAGCTGCTGACGCATAGCAAGCCCAAATGAAAAAAAAGGAAGCCCATATTGGTAGAAATGACCCAATGCATCACTATACTCATTTAAACGAGAAATGCACCACTTTACCAGCTACACACTCACAGTGTATAAAAGTCTCCCCGCTTCCACTGTAGACTAGATCTTGTCGATTTCATCAATTCATCAATATATCGCCAACAATACAGAATCACATTTCTTACATCAAGAATCGCTTCTCAAAAATTACTTCAATGGATGAAAGGTTTTTGTGCAAACCAGCTAAATTAAATGTCGCTTTGCCTGTGGCTTATATTTTAAGCATAAAGCATCTATTTCTGAAAGTCGCTGTTACTTTTTATTGACTAGACTGACCGGTGGACAAGATATCAAAATAAAATAAGATTTTTTAAATTAAAAAATGACATTTGCATTTTTTCTTATGACTAAGCAGCATAGCAACATAGATGCCACCGGCTGTATTTCAATCTGTTGTATGGAGGCATATTGGGCTCATAAAGGGTGATGAAACCAAAGATGTGTGCACCCATTGTAAACTGAAATATAGTAGAAACATAACCAGCATATCCACTCACATGAACAGGTATCACCAAATGCTTTCTAGTAAACAGCCTAAACAAGGGGCTTCTAGAGTTAACGATGCGCTGTGATTGGAATATTCTGAAATTTTGGCCAATACTGTGCGGCAACATTTCTATCATTTTAGCACAGGGGCACTTATGAGGTGCCCAGGGACTGAACCCAGCCGGTCCATTATAAATGACACTGACAAATCAGGTGTAATGCTGTCCTCTTAGCCCTGAGCCTTAGTAGGGAAGCTACTTCTACCAACTTCAAAGTCTTTGGTTTGACCCGGCCGGGGTCTGAACCCTTGACCTCCAGATCCTCAAGCCGAGGTTCTACCACTTGTGCTATTGCAGCCGGTGAACCTCGGTATGATGCCAAATAAAAAAAATTCTCAGAAGAATTGATCCCCAAAAAGTACAATAAGAAGAAAGTAGAAATTCGGTCTGGAATTAAAAACTGCTGATACTGAATTGATGAGTTATATCGAGGTTTATGCATTGTTTTGTTTTTTTATCATTCTACTCTAAATATCAAAGTTGATAATAAACCATCTTGATCCGCAAACAATCTTTTACTTCTAATTTATAGCAGAAAACTATTAGTTTGCCTGGTTATTACTACATTATAGCTATTATCAAGTATTGTGATAATGTATCGTATCAGGCCTACAATATTCTGATACATCGTGATACTTTTTTGCTAGCGTTACCTAGCAGCTCTACTGTAGATGACATTTTTCCATTGGTATAGTATACACAATGCCTACAAGACAAAGCATACCTGTTCAAAGTTTTTTCTTGTTTGTAATACTAATAAAGAAGAGCCAATCCAGTGTTTTTACCTTATATAGAAGGGGCTGTTTACAGGCCCCTTCCTATCAGAAAATAAGTCTTTCCCCAAAACATGAAAACTCCATTCTGACAAAATTCACTATTTTATTGCCGAAATGCAAAAAATCGACACAATGATGCAGATTAGCAACTACAGTGGAAGCTTGAGTGAACTGGTCTATGATAACTTACAGATAAGTTCAAGAACAAGAAAAATTGCGAGACGGCTTGTAATAATATGCAAGATGTATGATAGCAATAAGAAGTTTAAAACTTCCACATTTTCTCCTTTTTTAATTGAACACTGCAAATCTTTCCTCTTCTTGAAGGCCCCATCACCTTTCCCAGAAAAAAAACAACAACCTGAAATCAATATACATGTATGTCATTGAAATTGGTAGAGCATCGGCTCCAGGTACGGGAGGCCCCGGGTTCGGTCCAGGGTCACGACATACCAAAGTTGTTAAAAATGGTAGTGGCATAGCTCCCTTGCTAATGCTCAAGTAAATATAAGGGTAGTTCCACAACTGGTTGGCCCAGTGTCAGAATAATGTGACTTGGTGTAGTATCATGCAAGGTGTTCACGGCATTGCTATAAACAGTGAAGGCAGCACTATATCTGCTTCAAGTGAACACTGTCACCAGATAACTGAAATACTGTTGGTGGGACGATAAACCGAATAAACAAAGAAACTACTTACCTGATGAGTTTGGAGGTGGGTTATTGAAGTTTGCTGGAGCGGAATATGTTGCCTGCAACGGAAGATGAGCTCTGCTCTGCACGGGATGACTTGGATTCTGAACATACATGTGACCCTGGCTCCAGCCATGGTTAGAGTCAGTATGGTTCAAGTTCAAAGATTCACTAGAATGGCACAAGTTATTGATATATCCATTGGCTAGTGGCCAGCCACTGTTCACACTACTCACTGCTGGTTTTGTGTTGTTCATAGATATGTGGGGTGACATTATGCCGTTGTTACCCTGGTGATGGTCCTGACCTTGTCCCTGTAAAGGTGAGTGAGAGTTGCTAAAGCGCTTTTCAAGCTGCTCGAGCCACTTGTTGAACTGTGACCTCTCTTCGCTGGAGATGGCAGGGTGGATGAGAGAGTAGGACAGGAGCTGTCGGCTCTCTTCGATGAAGACTCCATCCTCCAGCGATTGTGAAAGCACCGAATGAATCAAGGTCAAGTACTTGTTTTTGGCCTGCGTGTTTCCAGAATGCAGCAGTAGCAGATGATTGAGCAGCTGTTGGATGGCCTTCTCCTTTGGAAGCTGCGAAAGATTGCAGATGTACCCTGAAAGAAAAAAAAACAGTGGAAGAAGCCAATAAGATGGATATATTTGGCATCATTGATAAACATTTTTTAATCAGTTGAAGTTTTCTAAAAATAAACAAGAGGATCATGATGGCCCTAAATTACTCACCTGGGAACATGAGCTTTTGGTAAGCTCAAATTTTGTGTCATTTTACTTTCCAAATCTTTTGTAAAGATTTGGCCATAAGTGTTGTTTCAGGGATGATAACAACAATTAATATTTGATCTAGTCACCTTCATTTTTACCCCAACGGCTATAATTTAATATTGTTTGGTACATTTTTTGGCAAATTTTTACGAGTGCTGTAAATTTTAACTTGCAAAACCTAAAGCTTACTCACATATTTTTCTCTAACCCCTCAGAATTATTGATATGATATTTGTAGAGAGAAACTGATAGCTGTTTGATATATGATATTAAAACTTAGATGTAAGTGCTTATTGTTTTTTCTTGTGTTTTCAAATGAATAAACTAATGCAAATACTTAAACATGGGCAGTCCTTCTACTACATCATAGGTTTTAGTATGGTATTGATCAATTTTACACAAAGGAGGTTGTTTTCTTAAACATTAAAAGAAAACCATAGTATCTTCAGTATATAAATTGAGTCAATACTTTTTTTTTTGTTCCCTGGTGTTAAAACGTGTTAAAGTGCTCTCTCGTGGCTAGACCATTCAGATATTATTCTGCTTTCAAGGAAAAAGAATAGGAGACCCTATGATGCCATGTCATCATGATTTCACATTTCTCATTATTTAATTTTTATCATCACCCAGAAAATTTCCAGAAAGGTCTTGGTTTTATTATTTTATATCAGAAAATTAGCAAATAAGAATAATGCATTAATATTTCATTTCTTTTCAAAATGTATAAGATAATAACATCCCCCTCACCAAATATACAATTTCTTAACTCTGGAATTTCTTCTGAAATAACATATATGTCTAAATAAAGATAGAAAGGTGCAATGTATTTTTTCGTTTCTTTAAATAGAAAAGACCCTATAACTAAATGTTAATTTTGCAGTATGAATACCCTACAACAGACTGTGAAAATTGATATCATTGTTGAAATATATCTCTGCCTAAAACTGGAACACAAGACACATGTGTATGTATGTCATCAATGTATGTGTGTTTATCAGAAAACATTTTGCCTTATATTTGGAATC
The DNA here is from genome assembly GCA_007844125.1 of Sinonovacula constricta. Lineage (NCBI taxonomy): Eukaryota > Metazoa > Mollusca > Bivalvia > Cardiida > Solecurtidae > Sinonovacula > Sinonovacula constricta. Next base: position 2,885,200 of record CM017557.1, on the reverse strand, counting down.
AAAAAAAAAGGTAGGAATTGATCATCAAATATTTTTTAGATTTCTCTTGATGATTACATAATCTAAATGTGATATTTTCAATAAATATGAGACCTGCAAACTTGTGTGCTTTTGAACTTAACTTGCACTTTTCAATTTAGACTTGCAATTTGCAAGTGTGCCAGTGCTAAAGTTGAGCCCTGACCCCCATGTGATCCAGTTTCAATCTCATCAAATATTTCATGCATGCAAACATTTTGGCCAAGTTTAGTGAAGACTGGGCCATAGATGTGGTCTCTAGCATGTTCACAAGGCTTTTTTTAGAGATTTGACCTACTGACTTACTTTCTGACCCACATGACACAGTTATGAACTCATCTACGATTCCATGCAGGTTAACATTCTGGCCAAGTTCGGTGAAGATTGGGCCATAAATGTGGCATCTAGCGTGACCACAAGGTTTTTCTAAAATTTGACCTTGTGACCTAGTTTTTGATCCCATGCGACGGAGTTTCAAACTCAACCAAGTTTTTTTGCAGAGAAACATTTTGACCAATTTTGGTGAAGACTGGATACAAACTGTAGCCTCTAGTGTGTTCTAAAGCAATGTGTTGATGCCGAACAATGGATGACAGTCAAAGGGTTATCTTGAAATACAACTACTGTTTTAAATGTTATCAACAAATTCAATCTCTAAAATAGTTCAGCACAAAATATTCAAGCTTCTGCTAACCAAGGAAATGCAGATTACCAAGCTCTTTTTTTTTTTAGTTTTCTATTTATTAAATTTATGTATGTATGAAGCTGCAAGCAAAGTATGGGCAATAAAATGCATCAGGTTAATGGCCAATTAAAATCTTATCATTAGACAACTTATCACTGAATGGCCTTGTCCTTTGGCAGCTGTGACAGGTTGCGTAACAATTTTTTGCTGTAATACATAATGATAGTTATGTGTGCATGAAAACATTAATAAGGGTAAAATGTTGCCAACTTGAAATAAACAAACAAATTATTGAAGTTAGCCAGCCATTTTTGCTGGTCACTGGTTAAAATCTGGCTTTAACCAATTCAGATATAACTAAATGAGAGAAACTGTCTATAAGCATGACCAGCTCAGAAAATTAAGATCATATTAAAAAAATATTGTTTTGTTTCAAAATTTGTGCAGTTATCAGTTTTAGTTATATAACAAATAAAAACAAACTTTTCAATGCAACTTATGACCCATAGACCTGTGATAAACCTATTTAAGTGTTCAACTAAGTGTGTATGTTTTATTGAATACTAATAGTGTTAGTTCTGGCTACTTGGCTACAGGTTTGATGGTATATATATATACATAATATATGCCTTAATTCTTCTATAAGCCTACCTCATTATGGCCTTCAAAAGGTAGAGTCAATATTCAGTTTATTTATACATCCATCGACCATGAGTCTTTTCTGTGTACATCTATTATTTACTAAAAGTCTTAAGTGCACTATTAGAAAGTCATCAAAGCCTGACATATAATTGCTCACAGTATGATTTACACTGTCAAGCCGATTAATCCAATCCCACAAGTGACAGAGCAAGCTGCCAGAGGCCTGCAAGAGATTTCCTCTTGACAAGATAATATTGTTAAAGATCTATTCAGTTTGTTATGGGGTTTCCATTCATATCTAGTCTGTTAAAGAGATATGATGCTGTCTTGAAACAGAAATAGTGCTGCCTCCAATGTTATAGCCCACCATCAATACTTCACACACATCTTGTCAAGTCTTACTCTTTAGAGATCAGACTTTACTTTAAAGCAATAATTTTGTCCGATGGGCTGATGTATGACATAAATTGAAAGTTATTTATTGCTCAAACCTTCAATATTTTCTAAATTTTATATAAAAAAAAATATCCTATGCCCAGGTGGTAAACTATTGAGCTGTTACTTCTGTATAAATTAGTGTTAACATTTTTTCATTAAGACTTAGGAAATAAATAATAATTCTCAATGTGTGTACTTTTTTAGGCAAATACCACTATCAATGAATTTATACAATGTGTACCGAACAAGTCTCACTTATCCTAGCAACTGCTGGCAGGTACTTATTTCTATGAATGAAAGGCAGATAAAGAAATCTAATTTACATCTAAATGTAGGTCTAGATTTCAACTATCAATAGAATTGGGTTGTGCCTTAAGTAGCCTATTAAGTACTTGCATTAAATACTTTTACAATCATTTACTTGAACCTTTTTACTACCTAGCTCTTCATGCAGCTATATACCAAGGGTATATGAGGGAAAATATATTGGAAAATTGGCACGGCTCATATGTAACTCATCAAAACTTTTATTGGTCTATACTTTATTGGTCTATACTACATTACTACTTAGATAGCATAGCTTGCTATTCTTCATATACGTTCTGTACTGGCATTGGGTCTCGTACCCATGTCCTCTCAGGCTACCCACAGACGCTAATAGTTCAACACAGTGTGGTATCATTCAAAGCAGCCAATGAAAAGACCATGTTTGTCATCATACGTAAGGCAGATTGTCTTGTTGGACTGCCGCATCACATGCCTAGAACACACCCTGCAGCATGCCTTGGATGTGATGATGCAATAATTTATCCTAACACCGTTTGGATGACAAAAATATGAAGTCCTGTGTTGCAGGAAATGAAAAAAACATATCATTTACTGATCAAATAGCTTTGCTGTATGCCAGCATTCTTCGTTACTATACAGCTGTAGCAACGGAAAAATATGTCTTGTATGGTATATGGGAAGACTATAATACGACGGAAATTTCCATCGCTTTAGGTAGTGAAAAGGCTAACTTTCAGCCTGATAAGCCTGTATTGATCGGGCTTCAGAAAATAGTGCAGACACAGATCAGCCAGTACCCACTTACAAGACAACATTCAAGGTAATACATAAAGTGCAAGAACATTTAAATTATCTTTCCATTTTAAATACCTGTTGAACATCATCATGAGTTTAATATTTAAACAGGCTGCAATTTTACAAAAATGTGTTGTAACAGCCAGAAATAGTCAGTTACTTTACACCATTATGTTAAACAAGCTGCAATTCATTCCAGGACACTGCAGCCAAACACTGAACCTTGTGAAAATAAAATTCAAGTAAATGATCTGATTAATAAAGATCTATATAACACCGTGTATAAGCTTATAATGATCAGCTTTGTGTTGTGTCGTATTTTCCTTTTCCAAATGCAGGTCAAGTATACTTGTTTTATTTCATGGATGCATGTTTAGCAGCTTATATACTGAAATAAAATTATTCAACACAGTCACAAGGTATTACCTGAGATTTAGCTAGAGATCATTCTCCATGGCTTACCTTGTGTTTTAAGGCATTTCAAGCTATGTTCAAGTCCCTCATTAATGACACCTAGAGATTCAACTATTCATGCTGTCTTGAGAGCTAGAGTTATAAGGCAGGATGATATGGGACCTTGGTGCAGATCTTTACAAATCCCACTATGTGTTTCACTATCTCTGTCACACATTGTTGTGAAATTTACTTGACTTCAATACAAACAACATTACCCACCAGAAAAGTTAACCATTTCCATTCTATATTTACAAATAGGAACCACAGTCATAGCATAAACTTGTAGACAACTCATTTTTAATACTACAAAAAATGCTAGATCTGTTCAATTTTTTTTCAGTTTTAATGTACATTATCTAAAACGCAAATATGCACTTCTATTTACATGTCCTTATCAGAGCCACCATAATAGACTTCATGTGCATTATTTTATCACTTAATGCTGGTTGTGTCCAACTGCACTCCATTTATATGAGAAACCAGTGTTGGTATAAATTCATGTACATGTCGACCATGGGTTTACTGGTACATTTTCTGTCGTCTTATCAAACTGAATAGAACAAGAATTGGCCATCCATTCATAATATTGCTTACAAAATTTATACTCTTTAATGTGGAGACTGGAAGTATAACAATGGCTGGGCCATTTTGACAAGTCTTTCGAAACAAAGAAAGAAGGAACTTTATCATTGGACTGAAATCTTCATGAGATTATGAAGCAACCAATGAATTATCATTAAAACTAAATATCCCACGAACTACGATGAATGGCGAGTAATGGAATGGATTGGTATTGGGTGTCCGAAGTGAATAGACTAGTGGTATTAAATTTGTACAAATACTTTTATTTTCCTGTCAAGGTGTGTGTGTTATGACATCAGGGTCCTAATCATGAAAATAACAAATCAATAAACTTTAATATTAAATGACCAACATCCTAACTAGCTGAAAAACTGAAAAATACACAATGGATGAAAGCTATAGGAAAACAAATTGGACACTCTGAAAACATAAGCAAAATTACACACAGAAAACTAGGTACGGCATGTAGGTGATGTATAAATAGTCATGCACATAGACTAGTTCCACACGACAATGTGAGCATACACAGCTGTTGTTGATGTGGCGGAGGCTACATTTGTTGCTGTTTTCACTACAAACACTACAGATGATTATTGCAGACAAACAATGAGCTGGCATGGAAAGCTTTCATGCATTGTGTTATAACCAACTCTCTGACACAGGATACAAGTATAGCGCTGCAATACCATGAATACTTCCACTACCTGTATTACCACTACTCCTACTACTTGTCCTATAAACTAAACTGCTATTGGTATAATTATAACTACTGCAGCTTCTTATTATATTCATTACCCAAAGATTTTCATCATCCTCTCAAATCTCTTAATAATTATCAATAATTTCTACTTAAACAATGTTCACAACTTCAATTAATAATTACCAACTTTGAATCCAGCTCGAGAAAATCATTTTAATCCACCCTATAGCCCCCAGCTCAACCCCAACTGTCTAGCCTTGAATCAGTTCTAGGATAACTCGACTATAATGGCCTTACCAATGTAGCACCTACTTGTCATAATTAACCCTAGCAGTCTACATAGTTTGTAAAGTATCATGTTCCAATCTTCTTAATATCCATTACCAGCAATTTAAAAGCACCTTAACACATTTAGGTGAGAAATGTTTAAACAGGTAATGCAAACTTAATCATTAAATTAGTGACTTACAAACCCCTACCTGCTATAGGTAACCTATAAGTAAGTCATTTAATATCCTTGATTTATTCAGAAAAGAGTAGACAGGCTAACTGTCTGTACCTGGGTTATTGGCTTCATCCTCTTGGTCCTGCAGGCTCTGGTTATCGCTTGTCAGCTGGTCCAAGACCTGAACCAGGAACCGGCAGTGCAGCGGCGAAAGTTGCTTCAACAGCGAGTACATTGCCACTGTCTGCTCACACTCGCTCCAGCCCTTAAACCAAGCCGTCACTGTGCTGACCTGGTCTCGGAACAGATTGTTGGACTTCATTGTAACACCTTTCTACTAGTCTGGTGAGTAGTAAGCAGGGGGTACCTCAACGCCCCATAACTATCTTTCTGGAAATAGAAGAGGATATAACATTGTAAGACAAAGAAAGTTCTAGGACAACAATAAAAATTACAAAATAAAATTCTACAAATTCTGGAATCAATAATCATTAACCTTTGACTAACCTAACACCTGTCAATGTTAGCAAGAACAATTTAAAAACAATGCAAACAACTTGGCTTTTATTAAAACTGGAATAAAATATTACATCTGTAATATAATTATTTTAAAACCTGAAAACTCAAGATGAAACACCAGCAAAGCAAGGTGCTCTATGATTGTTTTACCAACTGATTGAGGATTAAAACAAAATACATAATTGATTTTTAATTGAAGAGAGAATCCAGATGTATCATACTTTGAAACTGCAATATGCATGCTAACTCTAATCCTGCTTAGCATAAATTGATCTGACTCAGGCAAATAGTGTAGATCCAAATTATACAGCTCCCAGACACTGAGATCTACACTATTTGTTCCAAGTCTCTGTAACTTTTGTTTACTATCTAGGCATCAAGTTGTAAACAAATAACCAAAAATTTTGTGTTGTTTATTATTATTGCAGCATGATGAGGACTACAATGTAGTGCTGGGATGGGGGCTGTGCATATAACCCCACAGCCTGTATGTACCCCAGCAGACAGCAGGGGAGGAGGAACACATCTGTATCCCATTACAGCATTACCTGCTCTTGGAATGTTGCTGTGGGTATTGTTTTTTTTTGGTACTGCATGTGTCGAAGGCTTGTAACAGTTCAGGCAATTGTGTAGGCAGACAACATGTCCAACTGCCACCACAACACACCTTGTGAGGTACACATTATGAATACATATGTAAACTACAAGGCACAGCTTTTGTCTAATAAAGGATATTTTTGTTTAACAATATGCATGCCAATAATGCCCTATATGTCCAAAACAGAAAACAACTTTACATTAAAAATCAAAAATCCTTAATCCCAATTCCTTCAACTGATATGTCTGTATACAGGAACACCAAGCAAACTAGTGTTTGGAATTATAAAATGAAGAATTGTATGTATTTCTAGCATCTTAATTCATTATTTAGTCAAATTTTATTTTTTTAAAAAGATTAATAAAAAAAAAAAGAAAGATGAAATGCACATTTCTTTTAATAATGGTATTTTATTATTTTTAATAGTAGTTGAAATGGGGTAATGTACCTTGTCTGATAAGTACTATCTGTATGATTGTATAGCACGACAATGCACATATATCAAGCACTGTTCCATGAGGCTGCCTGTTTTCTGAAGGTTATCTTTACAGTAGCCTGTTATCTAAGCTTCAGTGAACAGTTTTCTAAAAAGACTTGGTTGTAAAGGCATTATGGTAGGGCAAACAGATAGGACTGATCCCTGTAGTTGAATAATGTGCAGAAATGTGACACCCTGCCATGTATTGATAGCAAGATGATTACCACAATAGATTAACTTAAGTTATTTAATTATTTATACAAACACAACTCCCAAGCTGCTTTGATTCTCAGCAAGTATTGGTCACAGACCATCAGCATATGTAGGTAACTACCTAACTAACAATAGTGGTGACTTCAGTGAACCAGTAATTACAATAATCTATACTGGCAAATCAATATCATGACTGACACACTACAATGATAAAATACAAACAATCAAAAAGATAGATAACCATTCACAGATCTAGCTCTATACAAGTAATCATGAAAACTGGTGTTCAGGCAAACAATTTTCCAATTGGCTTTTTTTAAAAATTCAATTGGTAACGGAGTCTGTCTCTCTTGTTAGGTTGAAAATTCATAGTAAAATATTACAGGAAATGGGGAACAACATACAAACTTATAGTAAAATAGGCTTGAATTTCTATGTTCTTACATAACTACACAAAATATGGTCTAGTTTCTTTTTTCTTTGACAACATTGGTACAAGTTCTATAAGTATGAAATCAATTTCTCAAGCTTCTGTCTCTGCAACTGAAAGGTTCTTATCAATTTTCTATACTCGAATGACAACTATTTGAAAACATTACCTTTCTTTCCTTTCTGATAAAATCACAACACATGCTTCTCAAAATGGGCAAGTTTACATGTTCTTTACAACAGATGGGAGCCCTAGATACAGACATCTGAAAGATGTGTTACCTACCAGGTATGTCTACATCTGTTATGTGGTATCGAATCAATTATTCCAGACTTTTATTGATCCCATCCCATGCCCATCAAGTGATCTCATTATTTGACAATGAAACACAGTACATCCCAAAGGCCAGACCTTTAAAATAGTTGACTGGTTAACCTGTAGTCTATTAGACTTGAATGCATAGGTCCTTGAGACTTATGTATGAACAATAGCTTTTAAAATGTTTATTAGGTTTATCGATCCTCCTACCAATAGTATTTCAGTTATCTGGAGATGATGTCTACTTGAAGCAGATAAGTGCTACCTTCACTTTGAGAATACAAGCTATAAATACCTGGCATGATATCACTCCCAGTCATATTGTCATGTGCAACTTTCAGTTTGAATCCCCTCAATTCTCCCAAAGAATAATGGGACAAAAGTCTATACTTTCATTTTATGTAGTTTAAGTTGATATTTATGCACTTTTAAAATTAAACGAGTATGTTTACCACCATAACTTAACTATGATGTGCAAAAAGGTACTAATATATACTGAATGGAGTAATCTCTCCCTGTAAAATAGCAAACTAGTACCAATAGAGAATGAACTGATCTGTTGACCTGTAAAGCACGCTAAGCACACATCGATCCAACCAAGGTAAATAGAGTAGACCCAGATCAGGGAGCTCAGACGTTTATCAAGAAGGCTGTTGCAATATTGTTGACAACATATTATAAACTACCTTGTCCAGCCAAATTTATTTATCCCTTCAAGGCCCTGCTTAATCCCCCTTCTCTGTTTTTTTTTAAAGTTTCCCTAAATTTACACTGTACTGTACCCTATGTGCATTGTTCATGCATATTGACATGCACCCAGTAATCCAATTCACATAACAGTACATTTGGGATATCTTCAATACTCAAATAAAACTCTGTCAATTTCTTTCCTATCTCCTGCTTGTAATTATTTACTAGCTTTAATTCAGATTTTATTGATCAAATAAGCAATTATTGAATTCAATGCCCATATATAAAATAGCATAAATAGCAATAACAAAAGATTGAGGATATACCTTAACAGTTAACAGAATGCATAACAAAACAGAACTGCTCAAGTACTTAATAGATCCTGCATTGTTTTTATTGATGCATTCACTTATTTCAAAATGAAAGAATCTAGAAGAACAGCTAATCTGAGTGATCCTGATCAGCCTATTCTATTGGATAGCAAGAGACAGCAGGAAAAAGTTGTGTAGCAATTATATCAGACAATCTAGGAACACTGTGAAGGTTCCTTGTGACATACTTGTGGCTGTATACAGAGGTTGTCATGGGCATGACCCAGGTGACATACTTGTGGCTGTGTACAGAGGTTGTCACTGGCATGTCCCAGGTGACATACTTGTGGCTGTGTACAGAGGTTGTCACTGGCATGTCCCAGGTGACATACTTGCGGCTGTATACAGAGGTTGTCATGGGCATGACCCAGGTGACATACTTGTGGCTGTGTACAGAGGTTGTCACTGGCATGTCCCAGGTGACAAACTTGCGGCTGTATACAGGGGTTGTCACTGGCATGTCCCAGGTGACATACTTGTGACTGTATACAGAGGTTGCCACTGGCATGTTCCAGGTGACATACTTGTGGCTGCATACAGAGGTTGTCACTGGCATGTTCCAGGTGACATACTTGTGGCTGTATACAGGGGTTGCCACTGGCATGTTCCAGGTGACATACTTGTGGATGTGTACAGAGGTTGTCACTGGCATCTCCCAGGTGACATACTTGTGGCTGTATACAGAGGTTGTCATGGGCATGTCCCAGGTGACATACTTGTGGCTGTATACAGAGGTTGTCACTACCATGTCCCAGAAGACATACTTGTGGCTGTGTACAGAGGTTGTCATGGGCATCTCCCAGGTGACATACTTGTGGCTGTATACAGAGGTTGTCATGGGAATCTCCCAGTTGACATACTTGTGGCTGTATACAGAGGTTGTCATGGGCATGTCCCAGGTGACATACTTGTGGCTGTGTACAGAGGTTGTCATGGGCATGTCCCAGGTGACATACTTGTGGCTGTATACAGAGGTTGTCACTGGCATCTCCCAGGTGACATACTTGTGGCTGTATACAGAGGTTGTCACAGGCATGTCCCAGGTGACATACTTGTGGCTGTATACAGAGGTTGTCACGGGCATGTCCCAGGTGATATACTTGCAGCTGTATACAGAGGTTGTCACGGGCATGTTCCAGGTGACATACTTGTGGCTGTATACAAAGGTTGCCACTGGCATGTCCCAGGTGATATACTTGTGGCTGTGTACAGAGGTTGTCATGGGCATGTCCCAGGTGATATACTTGCAGCTGTATACAGAGGTTGTCACTGGCATCTCCCAGGTGACATACTTGTGGCTGTATACAAAGGTTGCCACTGGCATGTCCAAGGTGACATACTTGTGGCTGTGTACAGAGGTTGTCACGGGCATGTTCCAGGTGACATACTTGTGGCTGTGTACAGAGGTTGTCATGGGCATGTCCCAGGTGACATACTTGTGGCTGTGTACAGAGGTTGTCATGGGCATGTCCCAGGTGACATACTTGTGGCTGTATACAAAGGTTGCCACTGGCATGTCCAAGGTGACATACTTGTGGCTGTATACAAAGGTTGCCACTGGCATGTCCAAGGTGACATACTTGTGGCTGTATACAGAGGTTGTCACGGGCATGTCCCAGGTGACATACTAGCAGCTGTATACAGAGGTTGTCATGGGCATGTTCCAGGTGACATACTTGTGGCTGTATACAGAGGTTGTCATGGGCATGTCCCAGGTGACATACTTGTGGCTGTATACAGAGGTTGTCACGGGCATGTCCCAGGTGATATACTTGCAGCTGTATACAGAGGTTGCCACGGGCATGTCCCAGGTGATATACTTGCAGCTGTATACAGAGGTTGTCACGGGCATGTCCCAGGTGATATACTTGCAGCTGTGTACAGAGGTTGCCACAGGCATGTCCCAGGTGACATATTTGTGGCTGTATTAAGAGGTTGCCACTGGTAGGTCCTCTGTGACATGCTTTTGGTTATACAGTATAACCCATTATCTTCAAAATTCATTTATAGCAAGCCCAATTTATTTCATAATTATTGGATTATGCAGACAATAATAAGACAGTAAGCATAAAAAATGAATATCCTTACCACACAGAGCTGGCTAATTTGGATCAACACTATTTGCTTGATTAAATTGAGCTTAACAGTTAAAAGGGATCGACCTTGTTTTGATTTGTTTCTGAAATACAGAGCAGAGACCATTTATGATCAATTTAGGGACGTCCAGCTATTTTGGTGGAGGAGCACCCCAAACAAATGTCTGGGTAGAACCACTGGCGCGTAGCAGGTCAGATGAAAGATCTTCCCACATTAAGTCCTTTGCCTTAAACGGAACATGAACCCATACGGTAAAAGGCTAAGTGGTCAGAGGAGTTACAAGTAGGCAACTCTTTCACTACATCATGGGCACCCCAGAGATGAATCATACCATAAATGCACCATGTGTCAACAAACCTAAGATGAGAAAGCAATCATAATAACTAGTTGATTCTTTTCATTTGGTAAATTCATACCTTATTTTCTGCAATACTGAAAAGTTCAACATAATGGATCCCAAAATATGCCTGTGAGTTATGAATGTAGAAGTGCTTCGTCTCAAAAGCTTTTAGGCCCCTGCAGAGAAACAAACCAGTTTCAACTGTCTTTCAATGCTGCTGGTTTGCAGGACAAAAGATCCACTTGGTAAGTTTTGAAGGACTGCAGTCTTGTCAACGGACACAAGAACTGTATAAATACTATCAAACAAAAGATTCAACAAAGCATTTTGTGTAGAAAAACATAGTAAAAGTGTCTTCTACAAACAAAGCAATACCACATAAACTTCATGTTAGTTACCATGATGAAACTGACACAAAAAAAATGTTGCAAACTAAATAAGAAAATAAAACATATTTTTACTTCCAAAGTTGCAGCTTGCATGATGGGGAAGCCTGTTAATTTGTTTATTCAGTTTATTATCCCACAAACAGTATTTCAGTTATATGGACGTGAAGCAGATATAGTGCTGCCTTCATGGTATAATCTGTAACAAGTCATCAAACAAAGAAAGCAAACCCAACAGTTACCGACTTGGAATAGTCAGTTGGCAAAATGGGCTGACAGGGGTGCTAAAACCAGCTTCACAGAGCTCTAACCTCGCACTTCCGAGGCGGTTTCTATAATGCAAGCAAAGAAAAGACAAGAGAATGGATAGAACCGATGGATGCTCCCCAAATAAATGCTAGTTTTAAAAGGCTTTTTTTTATGCTCTGAACAAAATTTAAGTATTTAATAAATAACAAAGGGCAATAACTCCTAAACTATGCCAAACAGAGTAATGGTTTTTGTATATTGTACTTCTCCTCAATGAGATCTAGCCACCTATTAAGTTTTATGTTGTCACCTCTTACAGTTGCTCCAGACAAAGTTATGATGGATGGACAAACAAATGAATGAATGAATGGACAGACGAACAAGCCAACAGGATGTAATGGACGAACAGACAAGGCTGCCTGTTTGCTCACCCTTCGGGGAGCATAAAAACAAATCTTTTTGAAACTCAACTGTCCAAGCAAAGACATAGTCTTAGGGATAAGTTATGTTGTCATTAAAAGAAAGTAGTGATGCAGGGGTTTTTCTGCCTATTTTGGGAAAAGGAGTCTGGTTGGTCATTTTAGGAATTTTTATCAACAAAAATGCCCATTTTGGGAATTTTTGTATCGATAAAATGGTCCATTTCGGGGAAAATTTTGTGTGCATTTATTTTGTAAAATCAGTACATTTTACTATACCAATATACTTTACTAGTTAACATTTATAATTAGAAAACCTTTAAAGGAAAATATTTTGTTCATTTAAATTGTCCATCCTATGAAATTTAAATTTTTGAAAAACACAGTGACATGGTAGTAATTTAATGGAACATGTAGAGTATTATCTAACATTACCAATAATGGAACCAAATCTTTTAGCAGAATTAACAATTTCAATAACTAGAAACAAACAGAACATCAGGTGACGTATTTTAATTTATACTTGGCAGTATTTGAACTAGACTGGACAACTACTTTTTTAACTGGCTCCGAGGATGAGGATTTTGTAAATGACGGGCCTGCCGTAACAATTGGTAATGGCTGCAGTAATGCTGACTGTTTTGCTTCTGCTTCAAGTTCTGGTGCACGATCTGCGGACGCAGATTCGGACAACGTGACTGAATGTTCCGATGACGTAGATTCAGATGGCTTTGCAAACATCGATGCAATTGTTGCGCACCCTTTTGCGTCACGCTGGCGAATTTTCTTGCTGTAATACTTACTGTTGTGCGAAGACATTGTCGCCAAAATACATTACATTAAGATATGCGGAAGAGTTCGTAATTATTTACTGCTGCAGTATGCTTACATCTGGGCACTTTTCTTATGGCATAAATGTGGAAAAAACAATTGTTACCGTCTGTTTTCGTATATTTGATACGATTTCTGCAGATATTCTGGAATTGGGATGTTTTCAATTGGGAAAAATGTTAGCTGGATTTCATTGGGAATGGGGCCGTTTGCTTTGGGAACGCCTCCGTTCACCGGAGGCGCAGACAGTGATGAAAAACCCCTGTGATGTACGAAAAAGATGTGCACATGATATTTGGGAGAGAGATAAGTATTGTTTCTATTAGAAGAACTATACAAATTCTTGACTGTAAATGAAATTGATATTTCTGAATGAAAATAATTAAGCCTGTTCATTATTGCTAGCAGGTTAACCAATTGCTGTGCAATAATATTGTTATGTATATATAGGTGGGTTAAAGTATTAAAAAATAAAGAAACAATACTAAAAAAATACCTCTTATTTGTGTTAAAAAGTAGGACACCTGTCTATGAAGGTAAGATTGAACACTGGACACTTAAGTGGTTTTTAGACTGGTGCGCATGCGCCAGTCTTAAGTAACGATGCTGTGAACTCAGCGACACGCGGTTTTTAACATCGGGTGTATCATTGCGACCACGAGAGCGTATTCAAGTAGTTGTGCGGCATAAGAAGTAGTGCGTTTTTAGAAAACACAAATATTACGAAGGAATGCGAACCTTTGTAAGGAAATGCGACAAATAAAAAACAAGGAAACAATGTAATGTTGTTTTTCGAACAAATATGAAAGGATATTAAAAGAACGATTACAAACAAATTAGTTACGTGGGCCTTGTGCATTTCATTGTTGACACTACTTCAGTTGTGGCGGAAGCTGATCATAACTGCATTTGAACTAGAAGGTTTTTTATCGTTAACTTCAGATAATGCATATTTCGTAACGTTTGTGGTGTGTTGTTAGTTTAATACTGACGGCATTTTTTGTCTTGAAATCTAGACCTAAATACAGGAGGCTACGATTATAAACAAATCAGTCACGTGACCAAAATTGCGGGAAAATCTAGCGTGGGTTGCCATTTTTGTAAGCTTCTGTGGATTGAGAGTTTTCTAAGCAATATTAAGGTAGCAGTGACATCCATTGGTGGAATGTATGTTACATATGTACATATATGTTACAATACTGATGACCGCAACCGTTCATGAACCTTCATGCTGTGCTACTGTTGACAATCACTGTACTTCTATTGCATGAACCAATTACAACAGCCAGGTTAATGGTTATAACCACGGTACTGTATACTCAGGGATTTCAATAGCTTTCACTTTTGTTGAGAATTTCTTTGACAATTTTCAAGGGGTCATGATTGACACAAGTCAAATCATGTGTTCACGAACTTAACTAATTGTAAAATTGCTTTAATTTCATTTCCATATTTTAACAAGGGTTCAATTAGTATTTACTTCATTTTTTAAATGCTTTACATACTACATTTATGGTTATTCTTGCAAAATTTGACCACTTATCCTGCGCTTCTGCATCAAAATGACCCCCAACCTAAGATTTAGGTGAGGTCAAAACTGGAAAACCTCAATTTTCCTTGCATCAAAATGCAAATATCTGGATCTGTTAAAATCCCTGAATTATTTGCTAATGTTGTTGATAGTGACTGTCACGTACAAACGAAAAGAACATACATGTAGTTTCATATGTTTCGAGTAATGATATCTGTGCAGGAAAAGTTTGATTCTTTTGTTCTTCTCCACCTCTCTTTTGTTCAGCTTCAAATGTTTTTCAAAGTTTTGTTACATTAAATTCTTATATGAAAACTACTAATTGTTATTCATTGCTCCCCTATGACAGCCAATGTAAGACCATCAAGAGCAATCTTTCCAATTCCTTAATGTGCATTTCGCCGTTCAAGACATCTTGATTACTCCCTTGGAACTACGCTTTCAACCGGCGCGCCAGTCTTCCAACGCTTTCAGCGCTTTGATTAATACTGTTGATTTCAAAAGTGAAACTAAAGTCAAGAGATAAGCTGGCAGTATTTGAACAGCCAAGATTACACAGGGCCAAGTTTATCAATGCTTAAAGCTGGCACCAGAGACTATTTTAACCATATGACTGGACTAATATTTTGTAAGAGATCATTTATGTACTCACAACTACTCTATTATTGGTCTCTCTATAGTACCCATATATGGTAGCAGTGGTAATTGGAAATAAGGCTTAACAGGTGCTACGCTATCTACATATATATTACCAACTCTAATCTTCTGGCAATTGTAATGCATTGCCTTGGTTTATTTCCACTTATCAGGATGGATAGACACTAGACAGGTCAGTGAAGCTAGTTAACTCCTAACCTGCCAGGCACCCAATAATCAGTGTAGAGCCAGATCAGCCAGGTCCAGCTGGGAGACATCTGATCAGGATCTGGGCTTTCCACTTCTAAATATTGAGCAAGAGCAAATACGTGTGGGCACATGTTCATGTAAATGTAAGAAGATGAGAGAAAATAAGTAAGAGATGAGTGAAAATAAGTATGAGTTTATCCACAAATGTAGCAGTCCAAGGGTTATAGGTCCAAAACAGGTGACAGGGCAGTAGAATACAGGACCAGAACAATTATCCACACAGAGAATGTGACTCATCGGCCACACTTAATTATGAAAACAGACAAGTAAACATGTCTATTGTGAGTGAAATCTAAACACAACTACCAAGGTCATCTTACTGTTGGTCTGGCTTGCAATTGGTTGTCGATTTACTATATTCACAATCCTATGAGGTAAGGATAGCACCAATAAATCAAAGGCTATTCAAGAAACAGACAGACAAGGCTTACTCAAGCCTAACAGACAGATAAGGCTATCTCAATAATAACAGACAGATAAGGCTATCTCAATTATAACAGACAGATAAGGCTATCTAAATCATAACAGACACAAGGCTTTCTCAATCATAACAGACACAAGGCTATCTCAATTATAACAGACACAAGGCTATCTCAATCATAACAGACAGATAATGCTAACTCAATCCTAACAGACAGATAAGGCTAGCTCAATCACAACACAGAAATGGCTATCTCAAGCCTAACAGACAGATAAGGCTTTCTCAATAATAACAGACAGATAATGCTAACTCAATCCTAACAGACAGATAAGGCTAGATCAATCATAACAGACATACAAGGCTAACTAGATCATAACAGACAGATACGGCTTACTTGATTATAACAGACAGATAAGACTATCTCAATCATAACAGACATACAAGGCTATCTCAATTATAAGTTTATAACAGACACAAGGCTATCTCAATCATAACAGACAAACAAGGCTAACTCGATCACTATAAGCAAGGTTTGACACAATCATTATACATGTAGAAATACTAAATTGGTCGAAGAAGGCTAATTCTGTAATTATAGACAGGAAACTCAATCAAAAATCATAGACAAGGCTCACACAATTATTGTCACAAATAACTTAAATAAATGGTAAAATATACTCTCAGTATTATCAACTTAAAGGTTGAATCTAACACTTTACCTTTAGAGATCAAAGAAATACAACATACATATGTTTTTGTGGCTGTTAGGAAATGATTTCTGTTGGGCATTACAAAAATAATAATAAAAAAAATACTCTTATTCTCTTTTCATTTTTTTTTAAACACATTAAAGATTTTTCATTGCCAATACATGTTTGCTCATTAATTTTATCCCAGCAGATTTATATGAATAATTTATTAGTATGCTCAGGTTCTTCTTTTTATAACCCATATAAAAATACAACTCCTATTATGGAATTACTTTTGTGCTAACATGGTTTATGCATGCTCTTTGTTTTTAAAATACAATACATGAAACAGTTGTGGTCTATAATATTAAAGCAAATGAAAAGGTATTTTAATGAATGGAGACCCCACAAAAAAATGTATGGGTAGAACCTCACAGAGAATAACATGTCAGTTGAAAGAACTTCCAACACTAGGAACTCATACCCACGAGTTCAAATGCTGAGCTGTCACGGGAGTTATAAGTCTGAAACATTACCACTTGGCCACAGGCATTCCTGTTCATTCACCTTCTGCTCTACAACTTACTATACCTTACAAACATAGGGTTCAGGAAATGTAATCATTACTTTGATGATAAATGACAGCACTTTCACAAATTTTGACTATCAACAAGCTACTTTAAGCAACACCTTTTAAGTAAATTACAGCTTTTTTTAAAATTTACCCAACTTTATTTTCTGTCACAAAGTGATGGTCACCACATATAAATTTAATTTATTAAGTATGTTCACAAGAAATGTCACAAACAAACTTATTCTTAACAAATTGTTCCCATCAGTTAACTATGCATTCAAATACTTATCATTTGTGTATAATTTATGACAGATCCCTAAACAATTCTGTAAATTGTTGTTTTTTTTATAACACTTGCAGCAGCATATTTATAGTCAGAGTAGTTGTTCAGGTAATTTGATTAGGGAGGACCCAGAAAAGTCTTTGTTAGAACCACTGCTGCACCAAAGATCTGCTGAAAAATCCCATTCACAATAAGTTCACCACCCTGAATGGGATTTGAACAGTGTGGTGTTTGGCCTAGGAGCTATTACCCTGAATGGGATTTGAACAATGTAGTGTTTGGCCTAGGAGCTATCACCCTGAATGGGACTTGAACAGTGTGGTGTTTGGCCTGGGAGCTATCACCCTGAATGGGATCTGAACAGTGTGGTGTTTGGCCTAGGAGCTATTTCCCTGAATGGGATTTGAACAGTGTGGTGTTTGGCCTGGGAGCTATCACCCTGAATGGGATTTGAACAGTGTAGTGTTTGGCCTGGGAGCTATCACCCTGAATGGGATTTGAACAGTGTAGTGTTTGGCCTAGGAGCTATCACCCTGAATGGGATTTGAACAATGTAGTGTTTAGCCTAGGAGCTATCACCCTGAATGGGATTTGAACAATGTGGTGTTTGGCCTAGGAGCTATCACCCTGAATGGGATTTGAACAATGTGGTGTTTGGCCTAGGAGCTATCACCCTGAATGGGATTTGAACAGTGTGGTTTTTAGCCTAGGAGCTATCACCCTGAATGGGATTTGAACAGTGTAGTGTTTGGCCTAGGAGCTATCACCCTGAATGGGATTTGAACAATGTGGTGTTTGGCCTAGGAGCTATTTCCCTGAATGGGATTTGAACAATGTGGTGTTTGGCCTGGGAGCTATCACCCTGAATGGGATTTGAACAGTGTGGTGTTTGGCCTAGGAGCTATCACCCTGAATGGGATTTGAACAGTGTGGTGTTTGGCCTAGGAGCTATTTCCCTGAATGGGATTTGAACAGTGTGGTGTTTGGCCTAGGAGCTATTTCCCTGAATGGGATTTGAACAGTGTGGTGTTTGGCCTGGGAGCTATCACCCTGAATGGGATTTGAACAGTGTGGTGTTTGGCCTAGGAGCTATCACCCTGAATGGGATTTGAACAGTGTGGTGTTTGGCCTAGGAGCTATTTCCCTGAATGGGATTTGAACAGTGTGGTGTTTGGCCTGGGAGCTATCACCCTGAATGGGATTTGAACAATGTGGTGTTTGGCCTGGGAGCTATCACCCTGAATGGGATTTGAACAGTGTAGTGTTTGGCCTAGGAGCTATCACCCTGAATGGGATTTGAACAGTGTGGTGTTTGGCCTAGGAGCTATCACCCTGAATGGGATTTGAACAGTGTGGTGTTTGGCCTAGGAGCTATCACCCTGAATGGGATTTGAACAGTGTGGTGTTTGGCCTGGGAGCTATTTCCCTGAATGGGATTTGAACAGTGTGGTGTTTGGCCTAGGAGCTATTTCCCTGAATGGGATTTGAACAGTGTGGTGTTTGGCCTAGGAGCTATTTCCCTGAATGGGATTTGAACAGTGTGGTGTTTGGCCTAGGAGCTATTTCCCTGAATGGGATTTGAACAGTGTGGTGTTTGGCCTAGGAGCTATTTCCCTGAATGGGATTTGAACAGTGTGATGTTTGGCCTAGGAGCTATTTCCCTGAATGGGATTTGAACAGTGTGGTGTTTGGCCTGGGAGCTATTTCTCTGAATGGGATTTGAACAGTGTGGTGTTTGGCCTAGGAGCTATTTCCCTGAATGGGATTTGAACAGTGTGGTGTTTGGCCTAGGAGCTATCACCCTGAATGGGATTTGAACAGTGTGGTGTTTGGCCTAGGAGCTATTTCCCTGAATGGGATTTGAACAATGTGGTGTTTGGCCTGGGAGCTATTTCCCTGAATGGGATTTGAACAGTGTAGTGTTTGGCCTAGGAGCTATCACCCTGAATAGGATTTGAACAGTGTGGTGTTTGGCCTAGGAGTTATCACCCTGAATGGGATTTGAACAGTGTAGTGTTTGGCCTAGGAGCTATCACCCTGAATGGGATTTGAACATTGTGGTGTTTGGTCTAGGAGCTATCACCCTGAATGGGATTTGAACAGTGTGGTGTTTGGCCTAGGAGCTATTACCCTGAATGGGATTTGAACAGTGTGGTGTTTAGCCTAGGAGCTATCACCCTGAATGGGATTTGAACAGTGTGGTGTTTAGCCTAGGAGCTATCACCCTGAATGGGATTTGAACAATGTGGTGTTTGGCCTAGGAGCTATTTCCCTGAATGGGATTTGAACAATGTGGTGTTTGGCCTAGGAGCTATTTCCCTGAATGGGATTTGAACAGTGTGGTGTTTGGCCTAGGAGCTATTACCCTGAATGGGATTTGAACAGTGTGGTGTTTGGCCTGGGAGCTATTTCCCTGAATGGGATTTGAACAATGTGGTGTTTGGCCTGGGAGCTATCACCCTGAATGGGATTTGAACAGTGTGGTGTTTGGCCTAGGAGCTATTTCCCTGAATGGGATTTGAACAGTGTGGTGTTTGGCCTAGGAGCTATTTCCCTGAATGGGATTTGAACAATGTGGTGTTTGGCCTGGGAGCTATTTCCCTGAATGGGATTTGAACAGTGTGGTGTTTGGCCTAGGAGCTATTTCCCTGAATGGGATTTGAACAGTGTGGTGTTTGGCCTAGGAGCTATCACCCTGAATGGGATTTGAACAGTGTGGTGTTTGGCCTAGGAGCTATTTCCCTGAATGGGATTTGAACAATGTGGTGTTTGGCCTGGGAGCTATTTCCCTGAATGGGATTTGAACAGTGTAGTGTTTGGCCTATGAGCTATCACCCTGAATGGGATTTGAACAGTGTGGTGTTTGGCCTAGGAGTTATCACCCTGAATGGGATTTGAACAGTGTAGTGTTTGGCCTAGGAGCTATCACCCTGAATGGGATTTGAACATTGTGGTGTTTGGCCTAGGAGCTATCACCCTGAATGGGATTTGAACATTGTGGTGTTTGGCCTAGGAGCTATCACCCTGAATGGGATTTGAACATTGTGGTGTTTGGCCTAGGAGCTATCACCCTGAATGGGATTTGAACAGTGTGGTGTTTGGCCTAGGAGCTATTTCCCTGGATGGGATTTGAACATTGTGGTGTTTGGCCTAGGAGCTATCACCCTGAATGGGATTTGAACAGTGTAGTGTTTGGCCTAGGAGCTATCACCCTGAATGGGATTTGAACAGTGTAGTGTTTGGCCTGGGAGCTATCACCCTGAATGGGATTTGAATAATGTGGTGTTTGGCCTAGGAGCTATCACCCTGAATGGGATTTGAACAATGTGGTGTTTGGCCTAGGAGCTATCACCCTGAATGGGATTTGAACAATGTGGTGTTTGGCCTAGGAGCTATCACCCTGAATGGGATTTGAACAATGTGGTGTTTGGCCTGGGAGCTATCACCCTGAATGGGATTTGAACAATGTGGTGTTTAGCCTAGGAGCTATCACCCTGAATGGGATTTGAACAATGTGGTGTTTGGCCTAGGAGCTATTTCCCTGAATGGGATTTGAACAATGTGGTGTTTGGCCTAGGAGCTATCACCCTGAATGGGATTTGAACAGTGTAGTGTTTGGCCTAGGAGCTATCACCCTGAATGGGATTTGAACAGTGTAGTGTTTGGCCTAGGAGCTATCACCCTGAATGGGATTTGAACAGTGTAGTGTTTGGCCTAGGAGCTATCACCCTGAATGGGATTTGAACAATGTGGTGTTTGGCCTAGGAGCTATCACCCTGAATGGGATTTGAACAATGTGGTGTTTGGCCTGGGAGCTATCACCCTGAATGGGATTTGAACAGTGTGGTGTTTAGCCTAGAAGCTATTACCCTGAATGGGATTTGAACATTGTGGTGTTTGGCCTAGGAGCTATCACCCTGAATGGGATTTGAACAATGTGGTGTTTGGCCTGGGAGCTATCACCCTGAATGGGATTTGAACAGTGTGGTGTTTAGCCTGGGAGCTATTTCCCTGAATGGGATTTGAACAATGTGGTGTTTGGCCTAGGAGCTATTTCCCTGAATGGGATTTGAACAATGTGGTGTTTGGCCTAGGAGCTATCACCCTGAATGGGATTTGAACAATGTGGTGTTTGGCCTAGGAGCTATCACCCTGAATGGGATTTGAACAATGTGGTGTTTGGCCTAGGAGCTATCACCCTGAATGGGATTTGAACATTGTGGTGTTTGGCCTAGGAGCTATCACCCTGAATGGGATTTGAACAATGTGGTGTTTGGCCTAGGAGCTATCACCCTGAATGGGATTTGAACAGTGTGGTGTTTGGCCTAGGAGCTATCACCCTGAATGGGATTTGAACAGTGTGGTGTTTGGCCTAGGAGCTATTTCCCTGAATGGGATTTGAACAATGTGGTGTTTGGCCTAGGAGCTATCACCCTGAATGGGATTTGAACATTGTGGTGTTTGGCCTGGGAGCTATCACCCTGAATGGGATTTGAACAGTGTGGTGTTTGGCCTGGGAGCTATCACCCTGAATGGGACTTGAACAGTGTGGTGTTTGGCCTGGGAGCTATCACCCTGAATGGGACTTGAACAGTGTGGTGTTTGGCCTAGGAGCTATCACCCTGAATGGGATTTGAACAATGTGGTGTTTGGCCTGGGAGCTATCACCCTGAATGGGACTTGAACAGTGTGGTGTTTGGCCTGGGAGCTATCACCCTGAATGGGATTTGAACAATGTGGTGTTTGGCCTGGGAGCTATCACCCTGAATGGGACTTGAACATTGTGGTGTTTGGCCTGGGAGCTATCACCCTGAATGGGACTTGAACAGTGTGGTGTTTGGCCTGGAAGCTATCACCCTGAATGGGATTTGAACAGTGTGGTGTTTGGCCTAGGAGCTATCACCCTGAATGGGATTTGAACAATGTGGTGTTTGGCCTGGGAGCTATCACCCTGAATGGGACTTGAACATTGTGGTGTTTGGCCTAGGAGCTATCACCCTGAATGGGATTTGAACAATGTGGTGTTTGGCCTAGGAGCTATCACCCTGAATGGGACTTGAACATTGTGGTGTTTGGCCTAGGAGCTATCACCCTGAATGGGACTTGAACATTGTGGTGTTTGGCCTAGAAGCTATCACCCTGAATGGGATTTGAACAGTGTGGTGTTTGGCCTAGGAGCTATCACCCTGAATGGGATTTGAACAATGTGGTGTTTGGCCTGGGAGCTATCACCCTGAATGGGACTTGAACAGTGTGGTGTTTAGCCTAGGAGCTATCACCCTGAATGGGATTTGAACAGTGTGGTGTTTGGCCTAGGAGCTATCACCCTGAATGGGACTTGAACAGTGTGGTGTTTGGCCTAGAAGCTATCACCCTGAATGGGATTTGAACAATGTGGTGTTTGGCCTAGGAGCTATTTCCCTGAATGGGACTTGAACAGTGTGGTGTTTGGCCTGGGAGCTATCACCGTGAATGGGATTTGAACAATGTGGTGTTTGGCCTGGGAGCTATCACCCTGAATGGGACTTGAACATTGTGGTGTTTGGCCTAGGAGCTATTTCCCTGAATGGGACTTGAACAGTGTGGTGTTTGGCCTAGAAGCTATCACCCTGAATGGGATTTGAACAGTGTGGTGTTTGGCCTAGGAGCTATCACCCTGAATGGGATTTGAACAATGTGGTGTTTGGCCTGGGAGCTATCACCCTGAATGGGACTTGAACAGTGTGGTGTTTAGCCTAGGAGCTATCACCCTGAATGGGATTTGAACAGTGTGGTGTTTGGCCTAGGAGCTATCACCCTGAATGGGACTTGAACAGTGTGGTGTTTGGCCTAGAAGCTATCACCCTGAATGGGATTTGAACAATGTGGTGTTTGGCCTAGGAGCTATTTCCCTGAATGGGATTTGAACAGTGTGGTGTTTAGCCTAGGAGCTATTACCCTGAATGGGATTTGAACAATGTGGTGTTTGGCCTAGGAGCTATCACCCTGAATGGGACTTGAACAGTGTGGTGTTTGGCCTAGGAGTTATCACCCTGAATGGGACTTGAACAGTGTGGTGTTTGGCCTAGGAGCTATTACCCTGAATGGGATTTGAACTGTGTGGTGTTTGGCCTAGGAGCTATTTCCCTGAATGGGATTTGAACAGTGTGGTGTTTAGCCTAGGAGCTATCACCCTGAATGGGATTTGAACAGTGTGGTGTTTGGCCTAGGAGCTATCACCCTGAATGGGATTTGAACATTGTGGTGTTTAGCCTAGGAGCTATCACCCTGAATGGGATTTGAACATTGTGGTGTTTGGCCTGGGAGCTATCACCCTGAATGGGATTTGAACAGTGTGGTGTTTGGCCTAGGAGCTATCACCCTGAATGGGATTTGAACAATGTAGTGTTTGGCCTAGGAGCTATCACCCTGAATGGGATTTGAACAATGTGGTGTTTGGCCTAGGAGCTATCACCCTGAATGGGATTTGAACAGTGTGGTGTTTAGCCTAGGAGCTATCACCCTGAATGGGATTTGAACAGTGTGGTGTTTGGCCTAGGAGCTATCACCCTGAATGGGATTTGAACAGTGTAGTGTTTGGCCTAGGAGCTATCATCCTGAATGGGATTTGAACATTGTGGTGTTTGGCCTAGGAGCTATGTCCCTGAATGGGATTTGAACAATGTGGTGTTTGGCCTAGGAGCTATCACCCTGAATGGGATTTGAACAGTGTGGTGTTTAGCCTGGGAGCTATCACCCTGAATGGGATTTGAACAGTGTGGTGTTTAGCCTGGGAGCTATCACCCTGAATGGGATTTGAACAGTGTGGTGTTTAGCCTAGGAGCTATCACCCTGAATGGGATTTGAACAATGTGGTGTTTGGCCTAGAAGCTATCACCCTGAATGGGATTTGAACAATGTAGTGTTTGGCCTGGGAGCTATCACCCTGAATGGGATTTGAACATTGTGGTGTTTGGCCTAGGAGCTATCACCCTGAATGGGATTTGAACATTGTGGTGTTTGGCCTAGGAGCTATTTCCCTGAATGGGATTTGAACAATGTAGTGTTTGGCCTTGGAGCTATCACCCTGAATGGGATTTGAACAATGTGGTGTTTGGCCTAGGAGCTATTTCCCTGAATGGGATTTGAACAATGTAGTGTTTGGCCTTGGAGCTATCACCCTGAATGGGATTTGAACAGTGTGGTGTTTGGCCTAGGAGCTATTTCCCTGAATGGGATTTGAACAGTGTGGTGTTTGGCCTGGGAGCTATCACCCTGAATGGGATTTGAACATTGTGGTGTTTGGCCTAGGAGCTATCACCCTGAATGGGATTTGAACAGTGTGGTGTTTGGCCTAGGAGCTATTTCCCTGAATGGGATTTGAACAGTGTGGTGTTTAGCCTGGGAGCTATCACCCTGAATGGGATTTGAACAATGTGGTGTTTGGCCTGGGAGCTATCACCCTGAATGGGACTTGAACAATGTGGTGTTTGGCCTGGGAGCTATCACCCTGAATGGGATTTGAACAGTGTGGTGTTTGGCCTGGGAGCTATCACCCTGAATGGGATTTGAACAGTGTGGTGTTTGGCCTGGGAGCTATCACCCTGAATGGGATTTGAACAGTGTGGTGTTTGGCCTAGGAGCTATCACCCTGAATGGGATTTGAACAATGTAGTGTTTGGCCTTGGAGCTATCACCCTGAATGGGATTTGAACAATGTGGTGTTTGGCCTAAGAGTTACAAGTCAGCAACTTCTTTTAATTGATCCTATAAAGTTCAATAATTATTTTTAAATTGTCCATAAACTTTTCTCATAACCATTGATAAGATCAATATAGGATCCATTGTAATGGCGAAGATAAAAACTGAAACAACAACAGTACCACCAGTGTAGTTCAGCAAGCCTGCTTCAAGTGTGCCTCTTACAAGCCTTATCATGATAACGTTTTCATAAAAAAAAAATGTTATTTGCATACCACTCCATATCAACACATTGCTAAAGACTCAGCAGCAAAAGAATTAGATCATGATTATATAGCTCAGAACTACTACTGTCTGATCTGTCAACACTATAAGCCCAAGCCTGATACCAGGTCTAGTAAAGCAGTCTTTACTGCAGTTGTGCATTAAATAAATAGACTGGCTATTATGCTGCATTGTTTACATCAAATAAACTACAGCTAAGCATTATAAACAGACTGTACATAATAGCTCACAACAGCATACTAATCAAATGACATTCTTTTTAATTGTTAGGAAAATATTTGTTCCATTAAACTTGTTATGCACCATCTAGGCATGTTAAACATTTTCATAGAAGACAATTTTGGATTCTAAAACGTTAATCAGAACAGCATATTTAAAATGTGGACAATGTTTTAACTGCCAGAATATGAACTGTACAGCTGACTTTTATTGAACAAAACAGAATCAAACATTATTTCTAACATGAACACATTTAATTCATAGTTTAACATACCAAGCAGTACAAACCCATAACAATGCATGTCATGAGAAGCAGTATTATATTTCCAATCTGTTTGCAAACATAACAAATACAGCGTAGCAGGGCAACATTGAACTCCAAGCATTCATTAGTATTTTGACAATGTTACCATTTAACCATGGAGATTACAGTCTTTGTAAGCAAAAACATGGAAGTCATAGACTTATAGAGGGTCTTTGATCTTAGAGTGTCATACAAGTCAACTGTTATTAATGGATACAAGTTAACTTTGTTAACTTACAGATGCCGTTCGCCGTTCCTTTACTTTTTATCTCTGTTTTATTTGTTTTATATGTATTAAATGTGCCATGTTTAATATAGTCTGTGTTGCATGCTCCTGATAAAACTTGTCACAATTAGTCACATGATAATAAAGAATTATTGACACAATTAGTCACATGATAATAAATGGTTTACAGGTGTTTTGAGAAGCAGTAAAATGACAGTTGTTCATTATCAACTGTTTGAATAATAATGTTAAAACCTATTATATCAATACTTCTATGAAACATTCATAAAAACAAGCAAGTAAACATAAGTGTCTGTTCAAAGTAACCAAATAATGGTTATGTTTCTTTATAACAAGAGAATAAACAAACCAAATAAAGTGTTATAGTGTTTAATTTTACACACTACATTTAACTCATCTTAATAAAGATTAAGAAGAGTAACTTAACTTAATGTTATTGTCAGGATTTGAATTCATCAATGTTACTTTGTATCGCAATGGTAAAGCAGTATACTATCAACCAACTTCTAGAATAACTAGATGAATCAAGCAGTTTAAAATAATTGTAATTACACTGGACATATCATGTACCATATGTATTCTCTTCCAAATGAAGACACATGGTTGAATACCTCAATGAATCAGAGCAGCAAGACAACTACAGAACACATTACATGGTAAATGATACTGACATCTACATACCTTCAGACTCAAATACTCCCCTCTCTGCCATATAGCCTCACAATTTCTCCTTCAATATTACCCCAACCTCTGGTGGCAAGGTTTAATCCAACCTTGAAACAGCATGTTCAGTTGTCAACACTCTCATTTACATATGCTATGGTTTAGAACACATATTATAGATTCTGCTGGTAACCAAGTGGCTCAACTTGAATAGTACAGGTTAACTCTTAGCCTGCTATTCACACTGGTTAATCAGGCTAAGGTAAATAGTGTAGGTGCTGAACAGCAATCTCTAGCTCAGAGCAGCCCTGGTCAGGTCCTGCACTATTTGCTGGTAGCTGAATCTCAAGCAATCTATGGTGTTACCTTTTCTGTGTAGTTGTTAGCAACAAAGTTTTGGTATTGTGTACTGATAAATGTAGCATGGGAGGGCTAACAGACTCGTATGTTGTGGGGACAGGGCAGGTGATCTGCTCAACCCATCTTACCCGTTGGTTGAATGAGATGACCTAATCCTGCTGCTATGCTGTAAACATAAAGCAATACTTTTTCTGTTATTTGTTATTCTATTAAGATGTAAAAAAATATAAAACTTAGTGCAGGTAAAAATGTAGTATTAACTTGCAACATTTGATGAATTGGCCGGCAAACAGTTCAGTAGTAGTAGTACAATAGAAGTGGCAGTATTTGGGATAAAAGTTATTGTAGTTATAGAATGGGTGGTAATGGTGGTGGTAATGGAGGTGTGTGGAAGTTACGGTGTCAGAAGTGATAGTAGTGGTGGTGGTAGTAGTGGTGGTGGTAATTGTGGTGGCAGAAGTGGTAGTAGTGGTGGTGGTTGTAGTTTTGGTGGCAGTAGTGGTAGTAGTTGTGGTGACAGTAGTAGTGATAGGGATGTTGGTGGTTGTGGTGATAGTGGTGGTGGTAGTGACAGTAGTGGTGGTGGTGGTCTTGGTGGTAGTTGTGGTGGCAGTAGTGGTGGCTGTGTTGGCAGAAGTGGTGGTGGTGTTAGTAGTGGTGGTGGTCGTGGTGGTAGCAACAGTGGTTGGTAGTGGTAGTTGTGGCTGCAGTTGTGGTGGTTGTGGTGCTGGTTGTAGTAATTGCTGTAGTAGTGGTAGTGGTTGTAGTAGTGGTGCTGATGGCTGTGATGGTGGAATATGTAGTGGTGTTGGTAGAAGGGGTGGTAGTATTGGAATTATTGGAGGGGGTGGTACTAGTGGTAGTGATGGAGGAAATGGTTATAGTACGGGTGGACATGGTAGTAGTAGTTGTGGTAGATGTTGTGGTGGTTATAGTGGTGGTAGATATGACAGCAGTGGTGGTAACAGAGGTAGAAAAAATGGTGGTAGTGGTGGATGCTATGGTAATAGTGATGGTGGTTGGGAGTGGTAGTGGTTGAGGTAGTTGTGGTAGCAGTGGTTGTGGAGGTGAAAGTGAATTAGGAGTGGTAAAATATGTGCTAGTAGTGGTGGTAGTAGTAGAGATGGTATCAGTATTTATGAAGGTGGTAGTAGTAACAAATGTGGTATTAGTAGTGGTGGCAGAGATAGTTGTAAGCTGTATTATTGGTGGTTGTTGTGAAGGTGGTGGTAGTGGTAGCTGTGGTAAAGGTATTGGTGGGGGTGGTTGTAGTTGTAGTGCTGGTAGTAATGATGATAGTGATGGTAATAGATATAGTGGTGGTAGTTATGGTGGTCTTGGTGGTAGACGTGGTGAAAGATGTGGTAGTTGTGGTCTTTGTGGTAATTATAGTAGTGGTGATAGTACAGTTAGAAGTGGTAGTGGTAGTAAAAGAAGTGGAAGATAAAATAGTTGTTATTGTGATATTTTGTGGATTTCAGTTTTAATTTGTTGTTTAAGATAGATGCAAACAGTGTGGTGTGTTAGCAACAGCAGACGAAAATAGTGACTGTTGAACTAAATGCGGTAGTGGAAGTAAAGCATATCAGTATTTAAGTTAATTTAAACTTATTTATCAGTAACTGATTGTTAATCCCTCTCTACTACCCATGTCCTAGATAGCACCAGCATTCCTGTAATGAGTACTAGGAGCAATGTGTAGTAAACAGACTTGCTCAAACTAACTTCTCCCAGTAAGTTTTGGGGTTGGAACCTGGACCCTTCAATCACAAGTCCAACGTCTTCCATTGTATATCGTTAGACCATAGATCAAAATGTTTCAGCATTTAAAGTGTCGAGTGTGAAAGCATAGATGGTTCTCACTTGTACAAGGCTATACAAATACAGAAAAAATTAAAACATAATCCTTTCTGAATGGGAATACCATGACTACAGGACTTCTTAAATGGCGTAGAAAAGCAAAGATGTGTTTATGCTTTAAGAAAATGATGGTAGTATAAATGCAGTGTCTGTTGCAAACACATGTGATCCATTCATCTCCACAACAGTTCTGGCCCTTTGTGCATAACCAGTGATTGAAAACTCAACTCTTTAATGGCTAAGCAGGAATGGATAAAGCTTAGGAAAATTATGTGGATGTAGATTATCCAGCTTCAAGTGGGGGACTGTCTGATCATGATCTAAAGCATATGCAGCAAAATCAATATTAATAATTTATGCAACATATGAAGTAAGTAGTCAAATATAAATAATTTAACATTCACTTTGAGTTTTCAACAAATATACCAAGCTTAGAGTTAACAACATTACTTGACCCCATCCATGTGTGTAGCAGGGAGTGGTAGGAGGCACTGTTAGCAGTCCCTGCCATAATCTGACCCCATCCATGTGTGTAGCATGGAGTGGGAGGAGGCACTGTTAACAGTCCCTGCCATAACCTGACCCCATCCATGTGTGTAGCAGGGAGTGGTAGGAGGCACTGTTAACAGTCCCTGCCATAACCTGACCCCATCCGTGTGTGTAGCAGGGAGTGGGAGGAGGCACTGTTAACAGTCCCTGCCATAACCTGACCCCATCCGTGTGTGTAGCAGAGAGTGGGAGGAAGCACTGTTAACAGTCCCTGCCATAACCTTACCCCATCCGTGTGTGTAGCAGGGAGTGGGAGGAGGCACTGTTAACAGTCCCTGCCATAACCTGACCCCATCCGTGTGTGTAGCAGGGAGTGGGAGGAGGCACTGTTAACAGTTCCTGCCATAACCTGACCCCATCCGTGTGTGTAGCAGGGAGTGGGAGGAGGCAATGTTAACAGTCCCTGTTATAACCTGACCCCATCCGTATGTGTAGCAGGGAGTGGTAGGAGGCACTCTTAACAGTCCCTGCCATAACCTGACCCCATCCGTGTGTGTAGCATGGAGTGGGAGGAGGCACTGTTAACAGTCCCTGCCATAACCTGACCCCATCCGTGTGTGTAGCATGGAGTGGGAGGAGGCAAGTGTTAACAGTCCCTGCCATAACCTGACCCCATCCGTGTGTGTAGCAGGGAGTCGGAGGAGGCACTGTTAACAGTCCCTGCCATAACCTGACCCCATCCGTGTGTGTAGCAGGGAGTGGGAGAAGGCACTGTTAACAGTCCCTGCCATAACCTGACCCCATCCGTGTGTGTAGAAGGGAGTGGGTGGAGGCACTGTTAACAGTCCCTGTCATAACCTGACCCCATCCGTGTGTGTAGCAGGGAGTGGGAGGAGGCACTGTTAACAGTCCCTGCCATAACCTGACCCCATCCGTGTGTGTAGAAGGGAGTGGGTGGAGGCACTGTTAACAGTCCCTGCCATAACCTGACCCCATCCGTGTGTGTAGCAGGGAGTGGGAGGAGGCACTGTTAACAGTCCCTGCCATAACCTGACCCCATCCGTGTGTGTAGCAGGGAGTCGGAGGAGGCACTGTTAACAGTCCCTGCCATAACCTGACCCCATCCGTGTGTGTAGCAGGGAGTGGGAGGAGGCACTGTTAACAGTTCCTGTCATAACCTTACCCCATCCTTGTGTGTAGCAGGGAGTGGGAGGAGGCACTGTTAACAGTCCCTGCCATAACCTGACCCCATCCGTGTGTGTAGAAGGGAGTGGGTGGAGGCACTGTTAACAGTCCCTGTCATAACCTGACCCTATCCGTGTGTGTAGCAGGGAGTGGTAGGAGGCACTGTTAACAGTCCCTGCCATAACCTGACCCCATCCGTGTGTGTAGCAGGGAGTGGGAGGAGGCAAGTGTTAACAGTCCCTTCATAACCTGACCCCATCCGTGTGTGTAGCAGGGAGTGGGAGGAGGCACTGTTAACAGTCCCTGTCATAACCTTACCCCATCCGTGTGTGTAGCAGAGAGTGGGAGGAGGCAAGTGTTAACAGTCCCTGTCATAACCTTACCCCATCCTTGTGTGTAGCAGGGACTGGGAGGAGGCCCTGTTAACAGCCCCTGCTATAACCTAACACAGACCTTGTGTGTAGAAGGGACTGGGAGGAGGCCCTGTTAACAGCCTCTGTCATAACCTAACACAGACCTTGTGTGCAGAAGGGACTGGGAGGAGGCCCTGTTAACAGCCCCTGTCATAACCTAACACAGACCTTGTGTGTAGAAGGGTCTGGGAGGAGGCCCTGTTTACAGACCCTGCCATAACCTAACACAGACCTTGTGTGTAGAAGGGAGTGGGAGGAGGCACTGAGAGTCCACTTATGCCACAGCAAAACATGGACATAACATGGGGACAGCATTAAAACAATATGGAGCTGTAGATATATACCACATGGACACAACAGTGGGACAGCATTAAAACAATATGGAGCTGTAGATATATACCACATGGACACAACAAGGGGAAAGCATTGGAACAATATGGAGCTGTAGATATATACCACATGGACACAACATGGGGACAGCATAGGAACAATATGGAGCTGTAGATATATACCACATGGACACAACATGGGGACAGCATTGGAACAATATGGAGCTGTAGATATATACCACATGGACACAACATGGGGACAGCATTGGAACAATATGGAGCTGTAGATATATACCACATGGACACAACATGGGGAAAGCATTGGAACAATATGGAGCTGTAGATATATACCACATGGACACAACATGGGGACAGCATAGGAACAATATGGAGCTGTAGATATATACCACATGGACACAACATGGGGACAGCATAGGAACAATATGGAGCTGTAGATATATACCACATGGACACAACATGGGGACAGCATAGGAACAATATGGAGCTGTAGATTTATATACCACTACCTTGACTCATTTGTTTTACATGGCAACCCTATTCAACTCAGTCCCAATATAAATACAAGCCAACAGTAACAGACTTCCACACATGAACAAATCTATTCATTCATAACATGAATCAATCATAATAGATCTTCTTCAGGCAACACATGTTTTCAATGAAGTATTACACCTTAATACAGAATAATGTCAAGACATTTTTACCTGTTATGGTCATTTCAAATGTAAACATCTATCCACCTGGATGAAATGAATGATAATTTTATGAGATCTAGTGTTTGCCCAGTATTTACTAGGTTATTTTGTTATTTATCTACAACAAACTTTAAAATTCTGAGCATACAACAAATACAACTTACAAAAGATGACTGGCCCAGTGATCCTTACTGTCAATATTTATTCAGTTTAGTTACACCAAATAGAATTAAAGCAGGACTGATATATTTCATAAGACATCAAGCAGTACAAATAGGGCACTGA
Source organism: Sinonovacula constricta (assembly GCA_007844125.1). Lineage (NCBI taxonomy): Eukaryota > Metazoa > Mollusca > Bivalvia > Cardiida > Solecurtidae > Sinonovacula > Sinonovacula constricta. Next base: position 2,852,773 of record CM017557.1, on the reverse strand, counting down.
AGAACAGTCATAGAAATCATTTCTGTGGGGGTTTTTTAAAACTGATACTGGTTTCTAGCCAAAATGCACCCATAAAAGTCCTGTCAAATGAATATTTTTGTTCTGTTCTCATCAATTAACATTTCTTTCCATTAGTGTAATTTTTAAGACCAATATATTTCATACCTTCTTTACATATAGAATAGAGTCTATTAAGACATTTCTATTTTCTATGGAAACAGCTTAATAGATTCTATCCGACTTATAAGTCAACGCCTTACTTCTACCTGTTCTACCGTGGTTTGTTGCAATGCGTAGTTGAAAAAAAAATCATTAAGTAAAACAGATCGACCTATTTTGTTCATTGTAAAACAGAAAATAGAAAGGAGTTCTATTGAAATAAACCACTGACAAATTTGAATTTTCGTAGCTTCTGATTGTCAACAAATGTAGGGCGACTTCTAATTTTATTTTTATTTCAGTTGAAAAAAAAGCTTCACAGTTCAACTCACTGGAAAGTCAGTCTGATCTTTACCCTGCCTAGACAAACATATATTATGTAGTACAGGACTTAACCTGTACAACACTTACAGAGCAGAGACAGAGATTATAAATAAACTGCTGCAGTGATGAGACTGACACAGGTCAGACTGAGTAAAAATAAAGATAATACCAATGCAGTACAGACTTGACTTCTTGTCCCAGTTGTGAAGCATACACATACATCACATAAGCTTAACATAATGATAGGCAGAGTCTAAGCTAATAATAGTATACTACAAAGAATTTATGTTCAGACATAGCTTTTTTTAAATGCTGTATACCAACTGGTAAAACCTGCCCCTCAAATGGTAGAGCGTCAGCTTGCAGATTGGAAAGTCGCGGGCTCAAACCAAAGACTTTTAAGTTGGTAGCAGTGGCTTCCCTCTTAACGCTCGAGGCTAAGGAGACAGATTAAGCCAAACTCAGCGGTGTCAGTATAATGGACCGGCCGGGTTCAGTCCCTGGGCACCTCATTAGTGCCCTGTGCTATGATAGAAATGTCGCTGCACAGTATCGGCAAAAGTGCCGGCAAATCCCATTCCACTGGTAAAATAGCAAAAGGAAAGCACAACAAGAGGGCCATGATGGCCCTTAACCGCTTACCTGATGGCACAGGCTTTTAGTAGGCTCAAATCTGGCATCAAGTAATTAAGAGTTATTTACTTTAGAAATCTTTGGAGAAGACAGGGCCATTAGTGTGGCCACTGGGTTGATAACATTTTCTAGAATTTTACCAAGTAACCTACTGAATTCACATGACTCACTTCAAACCATATGTAAGATTTCATACTGGCAAACATGCTGGCCAAGTTTGGTAAAGATTGGGCCATAAAAGGGGCTCTAGTATGTTCACAAGCTTTTGCTAAGATTTGACAAAGTGACCTACTTTTTGACCCCACGTGACCCAGTTACGAAGCCATCCACAATTTTATGCAGACAAACATTCTGACCAAGTTTGGTGAAGATTGGGCTATAAATGTGGTCTCTAGTGTGTTCACAAGCTTTTTCTAAGATTTGACCCAGTGACCTACTTTTTGACCCCACGTGACCCAGTTATGAACTTATCCAAGATTTCATGCAGACTAACATTCTGACGAAATGTGGTGAAGATTGGGCTATAAATGTGGTCTCTAGTGTGTTCACAAGCTTTTTCTAAAATTTGACCTAGTGACCTACTTTTTGACTTCACGTGACCCAATAACGAACTCATCCAAGATTTCATGTAGACAAACATTCTAACCAAGTTTCATGAAGACTGGATTATGAATATGGCCTCTAGTGTGTTCACAAGCTTTTTCTAAGATTTGACCTAGTAACCTACTTTTTGACCTCACTTGACCCAGTTACGAACTCATCCAAGATTTGATGCAGACAAACATTTTGACCAAGTTTGGTGAAGATTGGGCTATAAATGTGGTCTTGTGTGTTCACAAGCTTTTCCTAATATTTGACCTAGTGACCTACTTTTTGACCCCAGGTGACCCAATAATGAACTCATCCAAGATTTCATGCAGACTAACATTCTGACCAAGTTTGATGAAGATTGGATAAAAACTGTGGCCTCTAGCGAGTTCACAAGCTAAAATGTTGACGACAAACGACGGACGACGAACGAAGGACGAAGCGGTATCACAAAAGCTCCCCTTGAGCACATTGTGCTCAGGTGAGCTAAAAACAAAAAGAAGCAGCTAGTCTGACACTACAAAAGTACAAATGCTGCTAAGGTTGTTTAAAAACAACCTAAAGTAAGAAGTTATCACCTGTTCAATAATTATGTTGTGTGATGAAACTAAGGAATGTAAAAACCATGCAAAATCATGTTAAATTACTTTCTACAATGGGCAAAGAGCAAAAAAATAAATGCTCCTGAGAACATATAATAAATTATTTTTGTTATATAATTTAAAAAGAGTTAAATAAAATAAACAAAACTAGATTGTGACTTATCAAAATATCACATTAAAAGGATCTTGTATGTTTTTTTTTAAGTAATTTTTACAGATAATATTTGCCATCATACGTGTATGTGCACCTTACCTGTAGAACATGGTTATAGTTGTTGAATATATATTTTGACAACTTTGTCTTGCTTATTGCAAGGTGATCCAAAGTTGAGGTGATATACCTTCAAAATGTTTGTAATTTTAAATCATTGGTGCTTTTCCTGCAGCTATTGTATTTGGTAGACATCTGCAGGGAATGGGGCTATTCAAAATGGAGCTAGAGGTATGTGTATTGTTTGGAATATTTTTTATAAAACAGGACCATATTCCAAATATGACCTCACTACACCAAACACAAAGCAATGTGGGACAAGAAAAAATTGGGGGTGGGGGTCAGTATTACAAAACATTTACATAAATATTTTGATATAGTATTTTATTTACAGTTTTAACTGCCCTTTTATATTGGTATTTACTGATAATTTTCTGTCAAAATAATATCAGATTGAAATTACAAGAAGTTCCTTCAGTCAAAACATTTATGCTGCAGAACTTGATCTCATTTCAAGGTAAATTATGAAGCAACAGGTGTCATTTGAAACCGACAGTTTGACTGTTTACAGTATAGTGACAGTTTTGTGCTACATTTCATTGTTTCTGAATGGTTGTACTGGTGTGTTTAGGGACAACAGGTGTGTTCAGGAACAACTGGTATGGTGTGTTCAGCTGAGACAACGGGTGTTTAGGGACAACTGGTGTGGTGTGTTCAAGGACAACTGAAGTGGTGTGTTCAGGGACAACTGGTATGGTGTGTTCAGGGACAACTGGTGTGTTCAGCTGAGACAACAGGTGTGTTAAGGGACAACAGGTGTGTTCAGGGACAAAAGGTGTGGTGTGTTCAGCTGAGATAACAGGTGTGTTCAGGGACAACTTGTGTGGTGTGTTCAGGGACAACACTGGTGTGGTGTGTTCAGGGACAACAGGTGTGGTGTGTTCAGGGACAACTGGTGTGTTCTGGGACAAACAGGTGTGTTCAGGGACAACTGGTGTGTTCATGGACAACCAGTGTGGTGTGTTTATGGAAAACCGGGACAACTGGTGTGTTCAGGGACAACTGGTTTGTTTGGACAACTGGTGTGTTTGGGACAACTGGTGTCTTTAGGACAAATGGTGTGTTTAGGGGTTCTAGTGTGTTCAGGGACAACTGGTGTGGTGTGTTTAGGGACAACTGGTGTGGTGTGTTTAGGGACAACTGGTGTGGTATGTTTAGGGACAACTTGTGTCTTTAGGACAAATGGTGTGTTTAGGGGTTCTAGTGTGTTCAGGGACAACTGGTGTGGTGTGTTTAGGGACAACTGGTGTCTTTAGGACAAATGGTGTGTTTAGGGGTTCTAGTGTGTTCAGGGACAACTGGTGGGGTGTGTTTGGGACAACTGGTGTCTTTAGGACAAATGGTGTGTTTAGGGGTTCTAGTGTGTTCAGGGACAACTGGTGTGGTGTGTTCAGGGACAACTGGTGTGGTGTGTTTAGGGACAACTGGTGTGGTGTGTTTAGGGACAACTGGTGTGGTGTGTTTAGGGACAACTGTTGTGTTCAGGGACAACTGGTGTGGCATGTTAAAGGACAACTGTTGTGTTAAGGGACAACTGGTGTGTTTACAACAACTTGTGTTTTATGGACAACTATCGTTGTTCTGGGATAGCTGGTGTATTAGAGACAACTGCCTGTCTGTTATGGACAACTGGTGTTGTTCTGAGATGTCTGGTTTGTTTAGGGAAAGATGGCGTGTTTTGAAACATCTGGTATGTTTAGGGACAACTGGTCTATCATTATAGCACAGGGGCATGTATAAGGTGCCCAGGGACTGAACCCAGCCGGTTCATTATACTGACACCGACTAGATTAGCGTTAGGAGGGAAGCCACTACTACCAACTTTAAAGTCTTTGATTTGACCTGGGTTTAAGGGTTTGAACGCGACCTCCTGATCTGCAAGCTGATGCTTTCCCGAACTATTGCGGCCGGTTGGTGTGTTTAGGGATAACTGGTGTGTTATGGCTTATATAGGCTACTAAATATCTTCAATTTTCAATTAATGAAAAATTATAATTAAACTGCATATAAATGGGTATTCAATCGATATTATAAACCTAGTTAGGGCATTTATTTCTTATTCATGTTACTCTTTTAAAAGCAGGACAAGAAAACATGCAAATTTATGAGCCCACAAATGTCGATGTGACAAATATAGGCTTTATCATTATTTTTATAAATTAGAAAAAAATAAAACAATTCAAACCCCATATAAGATAATTCTGTTTTTAATGTTATATGTATTCTGTCTTTTAAAGATATGCACAATATGATATAAAAAAAAATCAAAATTGTGTACTTCTGGTCCAAAATGTAGTCATACCATGCCAGGATATTCTTGATGACTGATACCATGTTTTGCACCATGGAGGTACTCAGATAGTATAGTGTAACTATTCTCATATTTTTAAGAGCCTTGCAAAACTCTAGTGGCAAGTTGAGATAAAAAAGGCATCTAACAAAAGTATTAATGCTGGCTATGCATATGGCACTTTAATAGAACAGTTAAAAACAGGTTATGATCAAATTTTAATTAGCAAAACAAGTTTTGCTTCTCATAGCTAATTAACTTCATCATATGTGAATAACTGAGCATGTGTCTTAATACAAGACAGGACACTAACAGTATAGATATTGCAAATAATGGTACTATGGTTTTACCAGTTTTCTGCATTTAGTAAATTGTAAACGCTATACAAAATTAAACCAAAGGATCAAGCAGTACAAAAAAATTGAGATAAAAAGGAAAGTTTACCTCCTGTGTCCTGATTAATAGATGTGACACAATGTGCATGTGAAGATTGGTTCAGTAAATCCAGAGTTTTCCCCTGGAACACAAGTACTTCGGAACTATGCCAGTTGTAGTACTAGTGAGTTTAGTAAACTACTCCAGGCAAGGATTAAGTCAACTATACCTGACCCAGAGATCAAGATCAATGGATAACACACAGCTTTGTCACAAGTCACAGACCATGCATAGAAGCAAACAGGTGGACCAGTCTGTAGAAGCAAGAGACAGGGGTAAACAACTTCATGAATGTAATCACTCAGTTGATTACTGGCTCGGCCATACTGAAACTTCTGACCCCTTGAAACTTCTACTGACTATTCATGACTGGGGTAAAGTGGGTCTAAAAAGATATATCACCAAAACTGAAAAATGGATTGAACATGTAACAAAACTATGTTCACCATATAGGATGTTATTGTGGAGCTCTTAGGCCTGCCACATTAAATTTGTTGACAAGAAAAAGTTGATGCAGCCATGCAGAGCATCAAAGTTACCGTAAAATAAAGTAAAAATAGAATGTTGTAAACGGAGCATTTACAAAAGAAAATGTTTTCGCAACGCAATTGCATATATGAGCCTTGACAATCTTATACTTCGGACCAACATTTTCCCAAATTGTTAGTCTATGCCTGTCGTTGTTGGTCATTTTTGGTCATTACAATGTTAATTTGTACTGATACTGTTTTGAATAAATACTTACTTACTTTGTATGTATTGATCCAAGTATGTACTTTAGGGTGCATATAAGTCATTATTACTGGTCACTGAATGTAAACATATGAAAATCCTATAAAATGTATCTCTGTTATTCATAGGGCATCGCTTTTAGTCAGAAACAAATTAAACTAGGTATCTATCTGTAAATTCATATTTGGCAAATTTTACATTAGCATCATTTGGCTGAGGTTAAATGAGTGTTTGGAAATTCAAAACGGATAGAAAAAGCTCAACTACTGGGAATTGGCTTGTATACCAATCGCGAATTATCAGACCAATTCTGTATAGAGTGTGCAGGCACTAATATATTGCAGCCATAAAAAGTACAACAAATTTTTTTAAATACTAACAAAACTTGAATGACAAAGAAGTTTTACATATTTATCGATTTAAATGTTTCTGTATAAGTCTGTAATAACTAGTGCAGTCTGCACTTGCATATGAATTAGACTATAGTGCAGTTATGTAATACAAAAATAAGAATCAACAACTGATGTTAGAAAGGTATTAATTGTGATTTTTGTCACAGTTGTTACATTTATTGTTTTTAGCTTAAGAGGTTTAAGAAACAACAAAAAAAAACAACAACACAGTAGATATGTAACAATGTGGTCATTTTACTACTGAAATAGCATAAATATAACCATTAAAAAATAATATCGCTTCTCAAAGCTGTGACGTCACCCCATAGACATTTTCAAAACCAATTATAAATATTAGACAAACAACGACCTGCAATCCATCTTGGAACCATTTACCTAGCCCCATGGCCTTTAGTAGACAAACAACGACCTGTAATCCTACTTGAACCATTTACCTAGCCCCATGGCATTTAGTAGACAAACAACGACCTGCAATCCTACTTGAACCATTTACCTAGCCCCATGGCCTTTAGTAGACAAACAACGACCTGCAATCCACCTTGAACCATTTACCTAGCCCCATGGCCTTTAGTAGACAAACAACGACCTGCAATCCTACTTGAACCATTTACCTAGCCCCATGGCCTTTAGTAGACAAACAACGACCTGTAATCCTACTTGAACCATTTACCTAGCCCCATGGCCTTTAGTAGACAAACAACGACCTGCAATCCACCTTGAACCATTTACCTAGCCCCATGGCCTTTAGTAGACAAACAATGACCTGCAATCCTACTTGAACCATTTACCTAGCCCCATGGCCTTTAATAGACAAACAATGACCTGCAATCCTACTTGAACCATTTACCTAGCCCCATGGCCTTTAATAGACATACAATGACCTGCAATCCTACTTGAACCATTTACCTAGCCCCATGGCCTTTAATAGACAAACAATGACCTGCAATCCTACTTGAACCATTTACCTAGCCCCATGGCCTTTAGTAGACAAACAACGACCTGTAATCCTACTTGAACCATTTACCTAGCCCCATGGCCTTTAGTAGACAAACAATGACCTGCAATCCACCTTGAACCATTTACCTAACCCCATGGCCTTTAGTAGACAAACAACGACCTGCAATCCTACTTGAACCATTTACCTAGCCCCATGGCCTTTAGTAGACAAAAAACGACCTGCAATCCAACTTGGAACCATTTACCTAGCCCCATGGCCTTTAGTAGACAAACAACGACCTGTAATCCACCTTGGAACCATTTACCTAGCCCCATGGCCTTTAGTAGACAAACAACGACCTGTAATCCTACTTGAACCATTTACCTAGCCCCATGGCCTTTAATAGACAAACAACGACCTGTAATCCTACTTGAACCATTTACCTAGCCCCATGGCCTTTAATAGACAAACAACGACCTGTAATCCAACTTACACCATTTACCTAGCCCCATGGCCTTTAGTAGACAAACAACGACCTGCAATCCATCTTGGAACCATTTACCTAGCCCCATGGCCTTTAATAGACAAACAACAACCTGCAATCCATCTTGGAACCATTTACCTAGCCCCATGGCCTTTAGTAGACAAACAACGACCTGTCATCCATCTTGGAACCATTTACCTAGCCCCATGGCCTTTAGTAGACAAACAACGACCTGTAATCCTACTTGAACCATTTACCTAGCCCCATGGCCTTTAGTAGACAAACAACGACCTGCAATCCACCTTGAACCATTTACCTAGCCCCAAGGCCTTTAGTAGACAAACAACGACCTGTAATCCTACTTGAACCATTTACCTAGCCCCATGGCCTTTAGTAGACAAACAACGACCTGCAATCCACCTTGAACCATTTACCTAGCCCCATGGCCTTTAGTAGACAAAAACGACCTGTAATCTAACTTGGAACCATTTACCTAGCCCCCTGGCCTTTAGTAGACAAACAACGACCTGCAATCCACCTTGAACCATTTACCTAGCCCCATGGCCTTTAGTAGACAAACAAGGACCTGCAATCCAACTTAGAAACATTTACCTAGCCCCATGGCCTTTAGTAGACAAACAATGACCTGCAATCCAACTTGGAACCATTCATCTAGAACCCTGGCCTTTAGTAGACAAACAACGACCTGTGGATATACTTGAACCATTTACCTAGCCCCATTTCCTTTAATAGACAAACATTGACCTGTAATCCTACTTGAACCATTTACCTAGCCCCATGGCCTTTAGTAGACAAACAACAACCTGCAATCCAACTTGGAACCATTTACCTAGCCCCATGGCCTTTAGTAGACAAACAACGACCTGTAATCCACCTTGAACAATTAACCTAGCCCCATGGCGTTTAGTAGACAAACAACGACCTGTAATCTAACTTGGAACCATTTACCTAGCCCCATGGCCTTTAATAGACAAACAATGACCTGCAATCCTACTTGAACCATTTACCTAGCCCCATGGCCTTTATTAGACAAACAACGACCTGCAATCCAACTTGGAACCATTTACCTAGCCCCATGGCCTTTAATAGACAAACAACAACCTGTAATCCACCTTGAACCATTTAACTAGCCCCATGGCCTTTAGTAGACAAACAACAACCTGTAATCCACCTTGAACAATTAACTTAGCCCCATGGCGTTTAGTAGACAAAAAACGACCTGCAATCCATCTTGGAACCATTTACCTAGCCCCATGGCCTTTAGTAGACAAACAACGACCTGCAATCCAACTTGGAACCATTTACCTTGCCCCATGGCCTTTAGTAGACAAACGACCTGCAATCCACCTTGAACCATTTACCTAGCCCCATGGCCTTTAGTAGACAAACAACGGCCTGCAATCCTACTTGAACCATTTAATTAGCCCCATGGCGTTTAGTAGACAAACAACGACCTGCAATCCAACTTGAACCATTTACCTAGCCCCATGGCATTTATTAGACAAACAATGACCTGTAATCCATCTTGGAACCATTTACCTAGCCCCATGGCCTTTAGTAGACAAACAACGACCTGCAATCCAACTTGAACCATTTACCTAGCCCCATGGCCTTTAGTAGACAAACAACAACCTGCAATCCAACTTGGAACCATTTGCCTAGCCCCATGGCCTTTAGTAGACAAACAACGACCTGTAATCCATCTTGGAACCATTTACCTAGCCCCATGGCCTTTAGTAGACAAAAACGACCTGTAATCTAACTTGGAACCATTTACCTAGCCCCCTGGCCTTTAGTAGACAAACAACGACCTGCAATCCAACTTGAACCATTTACCTAGCCCCATGGCCTTTAGTAGACAAACAACGACCTGCAATCCAACTTGAACCATTTACCTAGCCCCATGGCCTTTAGTAGACAAACAACGACCTGTAATCCAGCTTGGAACCATTTACCTAGCCCCATGGCCTTTAGTAGACAAACAACGACCTGTAATCCATCTTGGAACCATTTACCTAGCCCCATGGCCTTTAGTAGACAAAAACGACCTGTAATCTAACTTGGAACCATTTACCTAGCCCCCTGGCCTTTAGTAGACAAACAATGACCTGCAATCCAACTTGAACCATTTACCTAGCCCCATGGCCTTTAGTAGACAATTAACTACCTGCAATCCAACTTGGAACCATTTACCTAGCCCAATGGCCTTTAGTAGACAAACAACGACCTGTAACCCACCTTGAACCATTTACCTAGCCCCATGGCCTTTAGTAGACAAACAACGACCTGCAATCCATCTTGGAACCATTTACCTAGCCCCATGGCCTTTAGTAGACAAACAACGACCTGTAATCCAGCTTGGAACCATTTACCTAGCCCCATGGCCTTTAGTAGACAAACAACGACCTGTAATCCATCTTGGAACCATTTACCTAGCCCCATGGCCTTTAGTAGACAAAAACGACCTGTAATCTAACTTGGAACCATTTACCTAGCCCCCTGGCCTTTAGTAGACAAACAATGACCTGCAATCCAACTTGAACCATTTACCTAGCCCCATGGCCTTTAGTAGACAATTAACTACCTGCAATCCAACTTGGAACCATTTACCTAGCCCCATGGCCTTTAGTAGACAAACAACGACCTGTAACCCACCTTGAACCATTTACCTAGCCCCATGGCCTTTAGTAGACAAACAACGACCTGCAATCCATCTTGGAACCATTTACCTAGCCCCATGGCCTTTAGTAGACAAACGACCTGCAATCCACCTTGAACCATTTACCTAGCCCCATGGCCTTTAGTAGACAAACAACGACCTGCAATCCAACTTGAACCATTTACCTAGCCCCATGGCATTTAGTAGACAAACAATGAACTGTAATCCAACTTGGAACCATGTACCTAGCCCCATGGCCTTTAGTAGACAAACAAGGAACTGCAATCCAACTTGAACCATTTACCTAGCCCCATGGTCTTTAGTAGACAAACAACGACTTGTAATCCAGCTTGGAACCATTCATGTAGAACCCTGGCCTTTAGTAGACAAACAACGACCTGCAATCCAACTTGGAATCATTTACCTAGCCCCATGGCCTTTAGTAGAAAAACAATGACCTGCAATCCAGCTTGGAACCATTTACCTAGCTCCATGGCCTTTAGTAGACAAACAATGACCTGCAATCCAGCTTGGAACCATTCATCTAGAACCCTGGCCTTTAGTAGACAAACAATGACCTGGGATCCACCTTGGAACCATTTACCTAGCCCCATGGCCTTTAGTAGACAAACATTATGACTACATTTTGTAAACATTTTGAATAGACAGGATAACCAAGAGTGTTCCATTAGATTTTTCTATGATTTAACTAGTAACTAATTTTTTGACCCCATGCGAGCCAGTTTTGTGTCACCCAATTTCAAAAATATCAAATATTTCATTAAGACGAACATTCTGACCATGTTCTTTTAAACGGTAATGTAACAATGAAAGAACACAAATTAATCCAGAAAACATTCTTTTATTTTTTATAAAAACTACAACTTCCATATGTTATATACTGTGATTCACATATTCTCTCCTCTGCAGGGGATGGGGGTACATATCAGTAGGGAGTTATTGAGCCTCAGGTTAAGATACCTTTATAATACAGGTGTGCTAAGTTTGGTTTGCACTGATAACATTATGGCTTGGAATCAAATCAATTTGTATGCAACTGTGTTTGCTGTTACTGGGATACCTTAACATACAAGTTGAACCCTTATCTTTCTACATTGGTTATTTCCACATAAAAATTATCAGTTTATCCTACATCCATATATATATATGTGTGTGTGTGTGTGGAAAGATAACTTTGTGGATGTCTCGAGAATCAGAAGCAAATTGTGCATATCCCAACCAAATAAGATTGCTTCCAAAAAGGGCTGGTTGGTCCTGATCTCCACTTTTTGCCTATGTTAGGGTCAATTTGATCTAAGTATGTTCAGTGTCAGTGGAAGCCTTTGTGACAGCTGCACTTATCTTTCAGTCTTACATAATATACAGTTATTCTAAGGATCAACAGTGCCTGTATAACTAATATGTCTAATCATAAGCATGTGACCACACATTATCCCAAGGTTCCCAGTCCAAGCAGGCTTGAAACCAAGTAAATGCAATGACAACTCTGATCCTTCTAGGCTGATCACTATCCTTGTTCCACCAGCAGAATCGTAGATTCATTTCATCTCTTTCAGATTTTAAATAAAGAGGACTTGCATGTTTAGCTTTTAATCTATATTGATAAATTCTCCTTGTGTTACATTACCATACTATACATTCCGTTACGATACCACGGTCTTGTCATAAGCGTTACATTCCGTTACGATACCACGGTTTTGTCATAAGCGTTACATTCCGTTACGGTTTAATGTACCATTTACGATATGGCTCGTTACGTTCTTTTATGATAGGCCTATTACCTTACACGATACGCTTTGTTACCATACGATACCTTAACAATAGAAATACGCACATTACCCGGTGTTTTGGACAACTGGTACGGTGCCAGGACTGTATATCTGTAAACAAGTTACACAACCTGCATGCTAGGAACCCATACAAACTAATAATAGGCTAAAAGCAGCATGACCTTTAAATAACAATCATGACATCATACTTTTTCTGAAAACTTGAGATTGTTATCAAAAGCCTGTGAATTGACAAAAATATTTTTTTCCATAAAGTGACAATTAACCCTGTATCCTTCCATTTTTATTGTCATCTATTGTCATTTCTTTGATTGTCTGTAGACAGGAGATGTTAATTCAAATATAACTGGCTAATTAGATAAAACATTCATTATTCTAATATAAGACTATGGCCCTTTGTAACTAACATGCCCTTAACAAGAGTAAGCAAGTACACAAGTTTGAAGTCCCAACATCCCTTGAAAAGACCCAGCATTTCAGTGATACAATTATGGTCTTGTCAGGTCATTATAGCATTGTCCAGCTTACTTAGTGTAAGTAAATCCCAGAAAAATGCCCAAGCAGAACTACTTGCATTATGCATGCCGGCTTTAAGACCTTACAGAACTGATGATTTTTATGTTTTCAGTTCCAACTGGGGACTAAAACCAACAGGGTGGATCCTGGGAGACAATTCAGAGAATCTACCAGGGATCAAATTTTAAGAGTTTTTGGTACTAGCAATTTTTGGGGCAATTTCAACTCACAAAATTTAAAGCTTACTCCCATTTTCTAACAGACTTATTTGCATTAGTAAGGGCAAGTTTTATTGTACGGAAAACACTGTTTATAGACATAGTTTTCTTGTTTTAATGTATTATCATCATGTTACTGAATAATAAGTGATAATATCATATATAATGTCACTGTGTATTTCTTTACTCCTTTGGCCTCTGACCACGCTGGGCAACGGATCATCCATTTGTTTAACTTCATTGTCGTTCATTCGCATTACCTGATTTATATGCTCAGTACAGAGAGAACCTCCAGTCATCTTTAATGTGTTTCAACACAGAAAATGATCGCTTGCAAGAAGCATTGTTGAGTAGGTAAAGATCAGTCAAGTGAATGCTGTCTGTATTGTAAGTCAATGTTTAGTTCTTTTCCCCAATCGGAAATTGTTTTAAGAGATGGTTTATTTATTATTTATTTATCGCCATCAGCGATTTTAAATTCCCACACGCAAACAAAATGTTAATTGTTTTACTTGTCATAATGCCAATAGACCGTCTCAAAACTGATACCATTGTTGAATAATATCCCCACCCAAAATTGAAATACAAAATACCAGTCTTTAAGTTCTGTGTCCTGTGCTGATTATGTTTATTGGGTTTATTGTCCCACCAACAGTATTGCAGTTATGTGGAGATGGTATCCACTTGAAGCAGATATAGTGCAGAGCTCCAGATAAGTTTTGGCACAAAATCTTACAATACTCCCTGTTTTGAAAATCAAATCTTATTGACCAATTTTCAATTCTTACTAGACAATCGGGACATCTTGGCTAGGCTTTGAAGTAGACATTGGTCTACAAGATTCTTCAGCTTTGAGATGCTCAGTTGTACGACAATGTTTTTCAAGTGCATTTCTTTGCATGTTAGTTGATCCACTTTCTGCCCAAATCGTATTAACTTTCTTTTGGCGACATACGGAACAAAACAATCCTTCCCCAGTCACTTCAAGCCACGGAAACTGCGTTTTCCAAGACTCGATAGTCTTTGCAGCCATTTTCACCATCGTGTGCTTTTTCTTTTTTCCTTCGCATTTTTCAACGCAATTTACGATGACATCGTCAATTAATCCACGTATCATAGAGCTATTATCAAACGGTGTTGATTCAGATACAAAGAAACTATGCAGTGTGTTTTTCTGTGTGCTTTTCGGCGTTTTTAAACGACCACGCTTTGAAAATCCTGCCTTTCTCTCCGCCATTTTTACCGGAAAAAAGCAATGCAGCAAGTGCGCGCTTGATTAATCGATTTGCGAGCACTGACTGGAACATTGTTCCGTACGCTCGGGCGCCGGTTTTAAAATCGTATCGAGAATTTTTTAAATCGTTTTGATACGCCGGCATTTTAAAACTAAATCGTATTTTGGCAAAATTAAATCGTATTTACGCCAATACGCCTCTTATCTGGAGCTCTGTAGTGCTGCTTTCACTGTGTATAGCATACCGTCTACACCAGGCATAATACCACACCCAGTCACATTATCCTGACACCGGGCCAATCAGTCATGGAACTTACCTTAAATTTGCTTGAGCGTTAGCTATGCCACAATAATTTTTAACAACTTTGGTATGTCACGGCCCGGGATAGAACCCGGGGCTTCCGGTAACTCTACCGTTTGCTCTACCAGGTTGTGCTGATTACATAACAAGTACCATATTTCACAATGCTGCATTTTCTGCACTCTACAGATGGTGGTTTATAAAGTAGATCACTTTGTGTTGTACTTTTTAGTCATGTTTGAGTCACATTAACATCTACTGCATTTTTCAGTCACGCTTACATCTACTGCATTTTTAGTCATGTTTACATCTACAGTATTTTTTAGTCATGTTTACATCTACGTTTTTTTTAGTCACGTTTACATCTACTGCATTTTTTAGTCACATTAACATCTACGGTATTATTTAGTCACGTTTACATCGACAGTATTTTTTAGTCACGTTTACATCGACAGTATTTTTTGGTCACGTTTACATCTACAGTATTTTTTAGTCACGTTTACATCTACTGTATTTTTTAGTCACGTTAACATCTACTGCATTTTTTGGTCACATTTACATCTACAGTATTTTTAGTCATGTTTACATCAACAGTATTTTTAGTTACGTTTATATCGACAGTATTTTTTAGTCACGTTTACATTAACAGTATTTTTTAGTCACATTTACATCGACAGTATTTTTTAGTCATGTTTACATCGACAGTATTTTAAGGTCACGTTTACATCGACAGTATTTTTTGGTCACGTTTACATCTACAGTATTTTTAGTCATGTTTACATCAACAGTATTTTTAGTTACGTTTATATCGACAGTATTTTTTAGTCACGTTAACATCTACAGTATTTTTTAGTCATGTTTACATCTACAGTATTTTTTAGTCACATTTTTTAGTCACGTTTACATCGACAGTATTTTTTAGTCACGTTAACATCTACTGTATCTTTAGTCACTTTTACATCTAGTTTAAACAGGCTGGACATGTTATTTCGAACATATAATGATTTTGTACTACCACAAGATTTTTAACTCTGTGACTCAATGGTTTTACACACTACATGTATAACGAAAATATGTGGAACTATTTCTTATCGCGCTAGGTAAACTCAGGTCGGCTGCTTTTCCCTGAAATGTATCAATCTATTTACAATTTTAATGCCTAATTTATAGCTTAGGTGATTTGATTACATTTATCTTGACCTGAAACTTATGGTAGTGTGACAATATTTCTATTGGATACATCACATTTATCTTTACCTCAAACTTATGTAGCGTGAATATGTTTCTATTTGATAAATCACTTTTCTCTTGGCCTCAAACTTACATAGCATGACTATAATTCTATTGGATAAATCACAATTAAAAGCAATAGGCTACTTAGTATTAAAACACTTAGCAAGGCAACATATAAATATGTCTCACTGTCTGCAGAGTGCCTCAGCAAACAGTGTAGAGTCAGATCATCCAAATGGCAGCTGTGTAAATCTATTAAACAATCTGCACAAGCGCTAGGCTTCATTTTGTATTCAGTGTGTTAGCAGGGAATAGTAACAGATTTTCCAAGAAGGCCTCCACACACCCTGGAAATTCATGCCTCCAACATGAAAAAAGTAGTTCTGTGTACAGGCACCTGTAGTTTGAAACAAAATGAAGTTACAGAGCAATTTGAAAAAAGATGAATTTAAAATGCACAGTATTTTTCTCATTCCTCACAATCTCATCATTACAATGAATATGGTTTTAGGTTGAAACTTGATAGCAACACCAACACAAGTAAGACTATAAATTTAAGGAATGTATCAATCTATGCACAATTTTCTACTACATGGATGTAATATCAGTGTGATGCTGACGCTTATGTCATTAAATGTCACAGAACAAATTATACTGACAATATTAATTATGCTGAGCTGAAAAAACACCGACCAATGAATTAAAATTCTCTAAATGAAAATTTTTGTAAAAGTGAACATTATGAGCTTTTAATGTTTTACTCCAATGTTTTAATATTTTTTACCTAATATAGAAGGGGTTGTTTAAAAGGCCCCCTCCCCTCAGAAAATAAGCCTAGCTTCAGTGAAATGGACTACGATAATCTAGTGGAAGAGGCAATGAACAACAAAACAGAGTGATGTATGATAACAAATTTAAAGTTTGACATGCACATTTTTTCCCCTTTTTAATAAAACGCCACAAAATGTTCCCCTTCCCAAAGGCCCTATGCCCTGTCCTCTTTTTCAGAAATAAAACAATGTTTCAACATTTAGTATAAATGAAGGATGTGATGATTCTGATCTGTAGAATCTGTAGAAATTGTAGGAACTGTAGAAATTGTGGAAACTGTAGAAACTTCAGAAAACAATTTAATGGTAGAAGTGCCGTTTTCAGACGTCTCAAATGTCTGTAGACTTACAGATCAGTGTTTTTCATATCCCATTAATGTGGATCAAAGCAGTTTCTATGTAACAGGATATAATTGTACAAATTAAAAATAATTGATTTTTTTTTTTTTGTAATAGCAAGAACACACGTCTGATGGGCTTTGACTGATGTTCTCTATCCAACCTTCTTTCTTTGTTGAGATACACATGATGTCTGCTATTTACCTGTTTTATGCTGTCTTTTTCACTTGGAAAGGTAATATGATAGTACCATAAAAAAATGGCAGAAATTCCAATTGAATCACAGAATAGATTAAAAACTGACGATGAGAGAATTAGTGTTTAACAACTTTCACTATCTTACTATGGAAGTTGTGATAAAAATTATCTTATGTCAAAGCATAACTGTACCTATGGTCAGTTATCATTACCAAATTATTGGCAAACCATGACAATACATGTAGTTTGTTACTGTTACATAATGAATGGTGTACAGAAATATGTGTGAATCATCGAATATCACTTTCCAAGGTTTCAATTAACAACCTACCAGACACTACTGGGGTCTGAACAGTGAATATAAATAGGCAGTTTTTTGTCAGGCAGTATTCACCTTGACTACGTAATCTTTGTACATTTTGCAACAAAATCGCCAGGAACAAAAATCACCAAGGCTGTTGCAGCCATGGGATGGAACATTTTTATATTCCTATAACTAGTTAACTTCAATTCAAATTTTGAAAATATGAATCATCCTTACTCAAGTAGTCTATAAAATCAAACAAAGCCCCTTAGAGATATGTTTTAAACTTGTAAGCTGAATACATGAAGCGCAACTTATGACGTAAGAGCACATGTGCAGCAATGGCCTCGTAACAAATAAGTGCAGTCTAATGATGTCAATCTATGATGTTCAACCGATTGTGTGTATCGCATATGTTGATATTGTTTAACTAATAACATGACACATGTTTTTAATTTAATTTAATGATCACTGATACAATCCAATCATGCTCATTTAAAATTAAGATTGCACACAATCACATGGAAAATGCCATCATAATGTATACGTCACAGTGTTATCATTGTTAATATTTGTTACAAAACAAGTAACTGAATCACACTACAACTCACACTTAACACGAAAATACATGTACAAAATGGGATATGCTCGATTTTGGTTGGGACACGACTTTTCCGTTAGCATTGCCTGCCTGGTGCACAGTAATAATTTGGACCAACCCAAACACTGTGTAAAGGAAATACATGTATATCCATTCTGCCGCACATAAACTTACCTGCATAAGTGCAGTTAATGCAATTTAATGCTTTGGTCATATATAAGCATTGTGGACATAATTAAGAATGTGTACATTAAAGATTAGAGAAACATTATATCACTGTGTGCTTATTTCAAATATTGTCACTATTGAGCGAGCCTATCACTCTACTGTTTATAATTCTCACAAGTTTTATTTTGAAATTGTAATACCATGGGAAAATTGAGTTTCTAACAACTTAAGTAGTTTAAAACTGCTTAACACTTTTGAGTCTCAAATTCTAAAGAAAAAACAAGTTCACATATATATAGATAGATAATTAGGAGATATTTAAATCCATTATTCATTTTGACTTTGAGCAGGTCTTAAGCATGGTCAAATTTTAATGTCTTTTTTCAGTCAAAATCCCAATTAGAAAAAAGTACAGTGACTTAAGAAAGTCATTGTCCACTGATTTTGTTCAAGACTGCTTGCTTTAAAGAGATAAGATACTAGTATGTTCCCATAGGTGATATGCTAAAAAGATCTTAGCTTTAAGCCAACAGATGTCTAGCTGGTATTTATAAAGTTTTGGGCAGATTCTTATTTTGACCAATCTTAATCTTAATAATCTAAGTTTACTTTAAAATAGATGCATATCATAGTGCCATAAACAGTTGGACCTGTGTAATATGGATACTCAATAGTCATTCCTATCCATACAAGCATTTTCAAACTCTCATTTGCCTTCTGTGCCTTTAAGACTTCAATGATGGTTAATCATGACTTGCCATGCATCAGCAAGACACTGCTCAATTTAAAGCAATGCCTTCAAGATACCATGTTAGAACTGTTTTAAATTGTCTTCACTACCAAAAGCGGCTTAGAAGTGAAAGCAAGTGCAGACATCAATCCCTTCTTTACTTTATCTTCTGTGATTATCTATCACCTTATTTGGTTTTATTGTTTATTTGATTTATGGACAAAAAAACAGCCAATACAAAAAATAAACACTATATAGTAAGGGCTTGACAAAAACCCTCTTGCAGTTTCTCCAACCCGAAAGAATGTCTTCCCATTGTTTTCCTGACCTATATGAAAACTCTCCCGTCACATTCAGTCCCTACCTAAACAAAAACCATCCCATTTGTTTTGTGAACAAAGCACATTGCATACAATTCAACTAACTAGGAAACTGCTTAAAACTGCACTTAAAAACAAAACACACATTTAGGGAACTAAAACCAATAAAATGTCTGAAAAAAATCTTGGAATGGTTTATGACCGGGTCAGAAGATGTATGAGGGTTTGAAAAATGTCTCTTCCAGAACAACAGTAGTGATTTGTCTCTGGGAGGATTATTGTCTTTGACTTAATTTACTTGTATTTGCATTCTGTTTACAATATCATTTAGGTATGAATTAAATCATTTAACTGGCAGATGATGATACCTGCATTAATTAATAATTAATGCATTGCACATGCAGCACACAATTGTGGTCATTATCGCGACATCTATTATTGGGGACAGAAAATGAATAGAAACCACCTGCACATAGCAGTTCGGCTGACGTTCTATACAAAGGTATTCATCATACCTACTATGACAAGAACCCATGCTGTAAATGACTAGGGATTTATTAAGTTGGAGACTAACTGAACAGTCATTGGTGCTCCATTATGGCTGTCTAGCTGTTAAGTAGATAGGGAATAGAAGATGGATTCAGGGTATTGTAGTCTGACAATATAATTGAAAATAACTGGTTATATGTTACAATAAACAGTTATTCGTAAAAAATCGAACAAAATAACTGATACACACAAATCGTAAATAAAAGAAATTCAGTAACAAGTGTAGTAGGGTCTGGACCATAATAACTCTATGTGTAGCCAATACATCCAGTTTCAGTCATCAAGGTTTTTTTAGCATAATGTTGGTAATGTTAATGTTATAGGCAGAAAACAGTAATATAAATCTGCAACTATCATGGTAGCTCCCTCATGCATCTTGCAATGATTAAGAATTTGCGTGGTCTAAGTGAACCAAATCCACGAGTAAGAAATAGCTAGCACACCGTTTCAAATATCCTTTTCGTTTTCATCGAAAACTACTTCACTAACGTTCAATGCAAAATGAGTAAGCAATCTCTCCTACAACATACTTTGTTATACTTACTTTTGCAGCTCAAAACGTTCATAAAATTATCCGACAAAAACACAAACTGATAAAACAAACATCGCCCCAAATACGGGCTTCGAGCATCCTGAACCTCGTTTGTTTTGATAACCAATGAGCTGTGCTGATATCTATTTTTAGCATCAAATGTCACGACTATTACTTCAATCGGTAAAAGTGCCAATGCAACTGCCGCTAAGTATGCATTATTTTAATTTGGAACCCACCAAACAAATTGTACCAACTCTTTAACAACGACTTACCCATTGCTTGATCTGTGATGAAATGAACAGAAACAGCGACTACCGCGTGACGTCATTTTAAGGCATTATTGCAGTGACACGAATGAGTCTGCGAGGGAGTGAACGATGTGCTTTTGAAAGTTGACGTGCGTTTCTTGTTGCACCTGCTGAAGGGCCAGTTCCGTTCGCAGACGGTCATTGCAAGAAATTTTCTGGGTGGTCCAATGTTGTGTTGCGTTGATTTACAGCACATAAAAGGTGCATGCTAATAACATCCAGATCCAAAGCAAGTTAAAGCGGTCTGGTCATAGCCTTAGCATCGCATTAAAAACAGTGGGGTTTTTGTTGTTGTTTTTTACAGTTTGGGACTGCCTTATGCGTATATACGACGTATATACATGCATGCGAAGCTATACTTTGTGTTTGAGCATTAAAATGGCTTAAATAGTTCGATTTAACCATAGTAACTAGGTTTATTCTCATATATCCAGGTAAAACATAACAAATAAACTGTGAGTCACTCTTCAGAAGGCCACCATGTTCATACCGTCTTGAGTGAAATAACTGCGCTACTGACCTTACTATGTCATCGTTGTTGTTGTTGTTGTTGTCTTTTTAAAAGCGGTATTCGACAGCTGTGATCCTATTTGATTAATCCAAATATCGAAATATAATTAATGTAACACGAAAGATCCAGCAAACTTCTGATAATTGATGCCCTACGTTTAAGTGAAATATGAAGAATAACTCACCATCGAGCTAATTGATATATTTGGGAAATATATACATTTTTTTCAATATGTATACTGTCTAACAATTGAGGAAATGTTTCCATCCCTGATTAGACTACATTATGAATTTAAATAAAAATACATAAAGCCCGATTCCCCGCGCACACACAGACATAGGCTACTATATTGTTATATGTAGTAAATGTAGACTAACTGTCGGCTTGACTATGAAGGACTTAAAACGATTTCTAACAAAATGACGTACCTACAGGCAGATACATGTCTGACGAAATGACGTACCTACAGACAACTAAATATCTGAGTTAATTACTCACTCCATAATCTGTATGTTTATTTTTCTAATGCATTTCTTTTATTATTCATTTTCATGGTACTGGCAAAATATCAAGTCCCTGGCCATTTATACATATATATCAAGCTTCAAAATTATAGCGTTTAGCTTCATAATTTGCAAAAGTAGAGATGATATTAAATCCAACATTCACTGTCAACAAAGTTTCGCGTTAAGATTAACTGCGTTCTGACATATAGATTAAATTATAGTGTAAAGATTTATTACGGGAGTCATATTCAAGGAGTGAAAGCAGAATGATGTGAGTCTGTTTTTAGAATACAGTCATTAGAAGGGAATAAGTTTACATTTGGGTCTACATGTATTTATTTAATCAAATTGGATCTATACGCAAGCGAACCTCAATCATTATCGCGTCTATATCTGATACGCCGATCTTCATGGACTGTAATATAACACAGCAACGATAGACAATTTAAGAGCATTCGCTTACTCAGATCTTGTAAAGGCAAGATCTAGTAGTGATCTACTTATACAGTTAGTAAATTTAATAAGTAAAAATACACATAGACATAGATGCCTAAACTTGCTCTAACGAAATACAAGTCTTAAAAATGGCAATTTGAGTGCGGGCATTTTTAGGGGGAAAAATCTACAGTTCCCTATGGAAAAATTTACAACATTAAATAAATATTTCAATAATTTATTTAAAATACACTTCAAGCAAAGTGTGGACTGTGATATGTATACATTTGCTTTCTCATAAACCAATCTAAAAAATCTAAGTTTTAATTTTATCGGTCGTTGAGGGTGTTGACAAACTGACTAGCTTCCATGCTTTAAGCGCTTTGATATAAACTTGCACGTCTTTTCCTGGAATTGTTGTCATCCCTGGAATTGTCATCAAGGGCTATCGCTCTACACACAAGGTAAAAGTAGTCAGGACGTCATTTTGGAATCAATAAATACGATTTTTTACCGTGTGTGTAGAGCGATAGCCATTGATATATGTATAATATGTTTATATATGTTTATAAGTTGTTTACGTATAATTTTAAAAATCATTTTGCCTTTCAGTATGAAGGAACAAATGTGTCATTATTACACGCACTACTTGTTTTCAGTACGTGTACATTCTTTTTTTACGCAAGAGATAAAGAATAATGATAATTATACATATCTTTAAACTGACGGATACCCCACCCGTTTGGCGTTACTGCAACGGGACATAATTTCAAATGTCATTTAAATAAACTTAACCGTATATAATGTAACCAACGGCTTAAGCCCCTAAAGGAAAATTGTGTTAAAAATTCAGGCAAAATATCATTATAGCAAGTAGTTGTATGGAAGCTATGTGCGTATGTTTTATAAGGATGAGTGTTCATTAGATACGGTACGGGAGGCCCCGGGTTCGATCCTGGGCCGAGACTTACCAAAGTCGTTAAAATGGTAATGGTATAGCTCCCTTGCTAACGCTCAAGCAAATATAAGGGTAGTTCCACGACTGGTTGGCCCGGTGTCAGGATAATGTGACTGGGTGTGGTATCATGCCAGGTGTTCACGGCATGCTATACACAGTGAAGGCAGCACTATATCTGCTTCAAGTGGACACCGTCTCCAGATAACTGAAATACTGTTGGTGGGACGATAAACCCCATAAACAAATAAACAAAATTATTAAATACGGAAAATATTAAATTTTATATTAGAGTTTACACTCTCGTTTTGTTTAAAAGCATGCAATTATGTCAACGTTTTAATAATTACAATAATTTCAAATTAATTAATAACATAATATATGTATTAAGTTTTAAACAATGTGATCATTTTATTAAGATAAAGGACTTTGTTTTGCTTTTTCGTCAAACGTTAATGACTACTTGTTGTATAGCAAAAGGATTAAGGTTTACGATCGTACATTTAAATATGACAACATATGTTAGACGCTGTTCCATGTGGCAGTGTATATCAGAATGATTGCTCACGTGGTGTTACATGTACTACTGTAAGAAAGACAATCTTGTCTTGCTCACGTATATCGCGTCATATAGGAGTTGTCTTTCTTCGTTACATCCTTCTACTTTACAAGTCTCCCTTTTTCTCGTTCTTCTAAACAGCCCTTTCTTCCTTGCCTCGGAATCGCAACTACATGCAGATAAGTAAACATTGTTCGTCCGTACATCCGCCAGTCCGTGTGAGAACACATGTGTACTTGGGTTTTGTGATTAGACCATGCATTTTATAGGTAAAATTTGGACATTTATAACTTTCAAATACTAGTATTTTTTTAATTAGAAAACACACTAAACTGAGTGTATCTAATACTTGGACGACGAAAAACACTTAGATCGACCCGTACTTATAACTTGATATGTTTTAGGGAAATTATGTCAGGAATTATTTTCATTGTTGTCTTGCAGAATGACAGCCACTTTACTAAATTATACCATATAAAGTATCATTCATAACTACTCGACTATTTCCGGAGTCTCAGTGAATCTATGTCATGATTGTGCAGGGCGAGAAAGAATCTACTGTTACAGTGCTTGAGGGGTTTCATGGAACCTAAATTATTATGTAAAAAGCGCAAGTTAATAGTAATTAATTAATATACCAAACAATTTTCAATTCAATATTTTATTGGCACAAACTTATATGTTTTTGGCCATACATTAATAAATATGGCGACAAAAATACAAATATAAATAATAATTTATTGCATACATGTTAAACATAGAGAAAAGTATGTAACAAATGTATAAGGTATGTGTATACTATTAAGTCAAGTACAATTATATTTCATGGTAACATGGAAGTTAAAAAAATACTACTATACATTTTTTCTTTTACAATATGCAAGGTATATAAATCTGGCTAGTCGTTTAGTTAATCCTGTTTGGTTGCATTTCATTAGTTGTTTGAATTTAACAATACTTGGCCAAGAGCAAAAATAGTTTGGTAATATACTAATTCTAATTCTCTAAAAAAAAGGGCATACCAGAACAAAATGATACTCGTTTTCGATGACATTCATTCGACAATATATACATTTCCTATCCTGTTTATCAATGTTTCTAAATCTACCTTCTTCAATTGCGAGTTTATGGGAAGAATATCTCAATTTAGATAAGGCTCCTCGATGAAGAGGGTTATCAACAACCATAAGATATTTTTCAAATTCAGTATTATTCTTAAATATGCAGTATGTTTCTAGCTTACTAGAATCATTAAACGAATAATGCCAACATTGTACATATTGGTCATTCATTCTCTGTGTTATTAAGCTTATGTTATTCCTGTTGTAAGACTCGTTAAAAAATAGGAAGCCTAATCCAAGGTTTTCAAAAATGTCTTTAACATTTAATGTACATTTCAAAATATAATTACCGTCATTATTAGTTAAATGAGCCAGTTTATTTTGCAAGGAGTTAGGATGTTTGTTTACTTTAATCCAATATTTAATAATACGAATTCTGCGAGTGAAAACTAAAGGCAATCTACCCAGTTTTCCATACACTGAAGCACTGGCCGTTTGTTGCCTAACAGATAATACATGTTAGAAATTTTAGACGTATACGGCTAATGTCAGGGGCTTTGTGAAAACCCCAAAACTTCACATCCGTAGCACAATATTGGGAGAATCATTGCATCAAACAATTTAAGTTTGTCTTGGACATGTACAGATATTTCATCAAATAAGGAATGTAAGAAAAACAAGGCTTTAAGAGCACATACAGATAAACGCTTCTGTGACGTATAAAAAGAACAGTTAGCCTTTAATGTAACTCCTAGATATGTAAACTCACTCATACTTTTAATTTGCTTTCCATTATAAGTTATATTTATGTTTCTTCTAGTTATACCTTTGCCAAAAACTACGAGAGCTGATTTCAAAATATTTACTTTTATGCCTCAAGCATTACAACAATTCTCAAGTGCATTAACCTGATTTTGTAAGCCTATAGCTGTCCTAGAAAATAATACAGTGTCATCCGGAAATAGTAGCATTAACAAATTCATTTCAGCAAGTTATATTGTGTCTAGAACATTGTTTTCATTGTTTGAAATAATGTAATCATACATGTCATTAATAGACATAAGAAAAAGTAACGGAGATAAAGTTTCACCCTGCTTAACGCCAGTAGAGCTATCAAAGAAATCAGAGCAATTACCATTTAAACGTACACACATTTTAACAGTAGCATACATAGATTGCAAAAACTGTACAATTTTGGAAGAACATCCATTTCTTATTAATTTAATAAATAAACCGTTCCTATGGACTAGATCGAAGGCTTTTTTTAAATCAACAATAAGAATATATAAAACAACAATATAAATTACCATTTTCATTATTAACTACTTAATCAATTATACAGTTTATAACAAAAATACAATCTATTGTACTTCGATTCTGTCTAAAACCATACTGAAACTCATTTAAAATGTTGTTGGCTTCCACCCAATCAGACAAACGTTTATTGATAATATTTGATAATATCTTAGAGAAAATACTTGTAAGCGCAATACCTCTGTAGTTATTTAAGTCTGAAAGCGAATGTAAAAACAATGCACACCTGCGCTAAAGTCAGAACCGGGTTAATTATGTTATACCCACTATAGCCCCACCCACTCCAATCTTTTTCACAGCTTGAATTTGCCGTCACAAATCTATTCCACGAGTGATGGGCCTTAGTTTTCACGTTCGATTAATGGAACAAGGCTATTCTCATGCTCTTTTGGGCAAAGCATGTCATTCCTTAATTATATTAGTTATTTTGGAGTAATTACCCTTCGTCGGAGTCCTAGAGTAAACACATACGAGTGTACTTCTTCTGTAAATACTGCGGTTGTGTTGCCCAGCGATATTTAAAATATAAAAGGTTGCTGCCCTTGTTGTTGCTATTGTTTTTCTGCAACACAATCTAAAACACACACATTATACTTTTGTAAAAAAGTTTTCTGATTTTGATATGTTTCGTGCAGAAGAAAAAATAATATTTATCATCGAAAAGGAATTTTCAATGTCCAGACTTAAAAAATCTCGTGGACAATTTCGGTTGTTTGACAATAAAAAATAGCATTTTAATCATGTAATTTACGAATCTGTTTCCTTTTTATGCAAATGGTCGAGTAACGAGAGGAACTTTTTTTGTGCAGATTCTCCGAATAACACATGTCAAGGCCGACTGTTCATACTATAAAAAGATGATGCATTGTAAACAAAAACAGCTGATGTTTTGGTTATGTGATAAATAGAATCTAATATTCGTGTTTATCAGACACTTGATAGGAAACTCAGCAGAGCCGTGTTAAGTATCATTTCACCCAATTAAAGTGGCATTTGAAATTATGTCCTGTTGCAGTAACGCCAAATGGGTGGGGTATCCCTCACGTTTAAAGATAGGTATAATTATCATTGTTCTTTATCTCTTTCGTAAAACAGCATAACAATGTGTACTGAAAACAACAACAACAAAGAAACAATGATATCTTACACTCACACATACACACACACGCACGCACGCACGCGCGCGCACACACACACACACACACACACACACGGAAAGGAAACAGGAAACATGGGCCACAGTGTTTAAACACGACATGACGTAAACATGTGTTTAAATCTCTCGGTGATTACATATCTCTTTACATCTATATCAACTGAATTACATTTTTTTTATCTTTAGAGAACACTTTCTAACAGATCTCGACAGATATAACAATTAAGCGACTCTCCGACAAGTAAATAACACTGAGCCGATCTTTGATCATTGAACGCCTGATGTATCTGTTTCGTTAAACAAATGCGCACTTCTTCTATTATCAGCTTCTACGAACGTTGCCATAGAGACTGTTTCAACGTTTTTGTGTTATTGAGTATATAGGAATGCTTGTCAGAGATCTGCGCACGTTTTCTGCCGCGACCACAGGCAGCTGTCGAAAGGCCTCGATGACCTACCTCTTGAAATAAACTCTATAAAAGCCATTGTTTGTACACTAAGTTCATTGATTTAGACTCATTAAAGTCCAAATTATTTGGGAATGGAGTCCTATTTTGTTTTTGGTAATATTGTACAGAAAAAACCGTCGTCAACAACAACAACAACAACAACCTATTTACTAAGCAATTATCGCCGAAATCACGTCATTACTATATTTCACCATGCATTTCCTTTTTTTTTTTTTTGTTCAAATGTATTCATTCGTGAAGATGGCAGAAGCTGCCAAGACAACCACAAACCGTTTTAGTAACAGGCCTCTAATAGTTAAAGGTTGCACTTATTTTACATAACAATAATTTTGTTCACCTCACATCATTTTAATTGATCACAAAAGTTACTGGCCACATAACTGTATAAGGCTTTCATAATTAATAAAACAAAGACATAAACACACCTCTTGCATTTTGAATTTAGGAAACATTTTCAAACCAAACCTTGGCCTGTTCAATAAACATATGAACGAGGCTTTAACCTTGTGCATACTCTTGCAAAAATCCACATAAACATATACTGACAAAGCTAAAGCAGATTTCAAGGCATATGAACAAGTTTTAATAAAGAAATTGAATGTTGCAAGTTTGCATTTTGCCGGATACGAAAAAAATCCCGAAACGACCAGCATGCAACATTTAAGAATGTTCTTCAAGTAGCTGGGTCTCACTACTATTGTCTACTTGGATGGAACCGGTCTTCTCAGGCCTGTTGTGTGACAAGTTAATGGCCAGTCTCCACTGGTTGGTGATGCACGTTCTACAGACCTCTCCAGTTCGATCATAGTTTTATTTTCGTCTTGCATCAACTGTCCAGACTGGCTCGAAGAAAATTAAATGAAACTGCAATTATAAAACGGCTTTGACGATAATAATAATTGAAGCATACCACTGGACGATTAGAACACTGAATTGTGAACATTGACAATAATTCCGGCATGGAAAGAAGACAAAGAGTGATAACAGACATTATCATTGCAACAATCACTATCATTAACACTTTTATAAGTACCATCACCACACTCGTTACTAGAAGCGAAGTCTTCAGAATTATCGCCGATGATCATTAACAGATATTTCCAACATCAGCTTCAGCAAAGATATGACAATGAACATATCCACAACAACATCATCGACGACAACAACTCTTAAAATGATTACCAATGTAAAGCATGTCCATTTCTCGCTTATTGGACTTTAATTTTCAATTAACACCGAAAGGAATGTGTCGAAATTAACGTTAACGAAGAATGTCGATAGTTGATAGTATGATATTAGTCAGCGAGCTGACTACCTGGTTGTCCATTTTTAACAAACGTGTTAATTAACCTACCGATAACCGAGGCTGTCAGAGAGACAGTGCTGCTGGTGCTGCTGCGACAAAGCAGACGAACTGAACAAATTGATGGCAGATGCTTTGTATTGGCAACGGAAAAATCCCCGAACCATCTGTCCTTCAATGTAAACATAGACAACATCTACCAAACAGGCACTTAGTGGAATATGTGATTTTAGGAGAGGGTTACTCTGCGCAAACATGTTTTGATAGGAACATATCGAAATATTAAATCGCGCATCTAATTGTGGTAAAATGTTAAACAAAGATTAAGTCTGTGGACGTATAAACTTTTTCTGGTTTACTATTAGTGCACTCTATGGGAAAACGCTAGGTATGGTATTTCTTTCGTGAATAACAATAAGAAATCTGAATAAATTATTGTTAGTAACATAGAGTGTATGAATTTGAATTAAGTGTATATCTGCTAATATCTGGTTATACAATTTTAGCAAATACCCTTGATATTTGTGTATCATATAAACAATTAATACTTATTTACAATACAAGAAATATTTTTGGTTTTCTAATGTTGTACCTGCGTTCATCTTGTGGAAGACATTGCCAGTGTTTACACGGACTCCGGATCTATGCTATTTTAGGCGTTCTTAAACTCCAATATATCTCTTGAGTGGCTGTCCCTCGGAACCCGACTGGTGTCCGAGTCGGAGATGGGCTGTTCTGTGTCGACCAGCGGGTTCTCGGTGCAGGAAAACAAGGAACTGCGGGACTTTCTTACGACCGAGGACATCGAGATGGTGAAGGCGTCCTGGACACACGTGCAGGAAGACTTCGACGGGATTGGATTTCAGATATTTAAAAGGTAAGTATTGTTGTTGTTGTTTTTTGTCATTTTTGTTTAAAATTAATCGGGTACCCGTACATCTTAACTGCATGTTTGCCGAACCATACATATGTATACTGTATTAAAAGAGCTTAAGGGCAAAATCTGCAATAACCGGCGTAGAACTGAAACCTAGATTATAAAATTAGTGTTTGTAGGTCTTAAGTTTTGCTGTTTGTTATATCACATCGCTTTATTTTTTTGCTATCTACGGAGGTATTGGTTTGGTATGGAAGATCTTTTAATAATATGCTGACCCTATTGTACTAGTATTCCGCTACCGACTGGTTTTATAGTTCACACAGATACAGTGTTGTCTGTTAAACTGTCACTAGGTAGATAAACAGCTATAATTGGTATCATTAAAAATGATTTCTGTACTTTTTCGTTGCGCTGTTTCTGTTCATTGTATATTACAAAATCATACACTTTTAGCAATAATATAACGAAGGTGTAATCGATTTATAAAAAAAAAAATGCTCTATTTCTTTGTAAATGTAAAACTATGCTCAAACAAAACACAAATTACCAAAGCAATACAATTACAGGTTAAATTTTATACAAGCCTTACATAGACCCAATCGGATTTTGACAAAACACCTTTTTAGGCAATAGTTTTAATATTTATTTACAAATGATAGGATTAATTATATCGGACTACAGATAACAGATATAGCAAAGAATATGCCCCTAAGTGGTAATATTAAAGATCAAACATACACACAAACTGAACCGTTAGTAACGCTTTTGTCGGTTCAGGATTGTATTTTAAAATATCATCAAAATAAATTTAAGTGGGATTTGTGTTGACTTCTTAAGTCTACAAGGGCCATTTTCAACCACTTTGTTTAATGTCAGAATGAGAACTTCAATGACAACTTTACAGTCAAGTAAGATCATATTTCTTTTAAAGCAATATGTCTATAAACAATATACAAATAATAAGTACAGTCGGCAGTGTTTGAGACTGTATGACGCAAGGCTTAGTTAACTGGCTGAAGATATAAGCGAGATCTCAGCATTGGGGATTGTATTTATTAAATAAAGGTTGATTTCAATGCAGAACACAGTGATGAACGACAAACTTCTTTCAGATTGTACAGTTATAACTTGATTTCATTACCAACTACCAGTACATTTTCTTACAACCAGCACGTAACACGGCACATGGTCTCGCAGCCAGCAAGTAACACGGCACATGGTCTCACAGCTAGCACGTAACACGGCACATGGTCACACAGCCAGCACGTAACACGGCACATGGTCACACAGCCAGCACGTAACACGGCACATGGTCATACAGCCAGCACGTAACACGGCACATGGTCTCACAGCCAGCTCTTAACACGGCACATGGTCACACAGTCAGCACGTAACACGGCACATGGACACACAGCCAGCACGGTACACGGCACATGGTCACACAGTCAGCACGTAACACGGCACATGGTCTCACAGTCAGCACGTAACACGGCACATGGTCTCACAGCCAGCACGTAACACGGCACATGGTCACACAGTCAGCACGTAACACGGCACATGGTCTCACAGCCAGCACGTAACACGGCACATGGTCACACAGTCAGCACGTAACACGGCACATGGTCTCACAGCCAGCACGTAACACGGCACATGGTCACACAGTCAGCAAGTAACGCGGCATATGGTCACACAGCCAGCACGTAACACGGCACATGGTCTCACAGCCAGCACGTAACACGGCACATGGTCACACAGTCAGCAAGTAACGCGGCATATGGTCACACAGTCAGCACGTAACACGGCACATGGTCACACAGTCAGCACGTAACACGGCTCATGGTCACTCAGCCAGCACGTAACACGGCTCATGGTCACACAGTCAGCACGTAATAAGGCACATGGTCACACAGTCAGCACGTAACACGGCTCATGGTCACACAGCCAGCACGTAACACGGCTCATGGTCACACAGCCAGCACGTAACACGGCACATGGTCTCACAGCCAGCACGCAACACGGCACATGGTCACACAGCCAGCACGTAACACGGCTCATGGTCACACAGCCAGCACGTAACACGGCATATGGTCTCACAGCCAGCACGCAACACAACACATGGACACACAGCCAGCACGGTACACGGCACATGGTCACACAGTCAGCACGTAACACGGCACATGGGCTCACAGTCAGCACGTAACACGGCACATGGTCTCACAGCCAGCACGTAACACGGCACATGGTCACACAGTCAGCACGTAACACGGCACATGGTCTCACAGCCAGCACGTAACACGGCACATGGTCACACAGTCAGCACGTAACACGGCACATGGTCTCACAGCCAGCACGTAACACGGCACATTGTCACACAGTCAGCAAGTAACGCGGCATATGGTCACACAGCCAGCACGTAACACGGCACATGGTCTCACAGCCAGCACGTAACACGGCACATGGTCACACAGTCAGCAAGTAACGCGGCATATGGTCACACAGTCAGCACGTAACACAGCATATGGTCACACAGCCAGCACGCAACACGGCACATGGTCACACAGTCAGCACGTAATAAGGCACATGGTCACACAGTCAGCACGTAACACGGCTCATGGTCACACAGCCAGCACGTAACACGGCTCATGGTCACACAGCCAGCACGTAACACGGCACATGGTCTCACAGCCAGCACGCAACACGGCACATGGTCACACAGCCAGCACGTAACACGGCTCATGGTCACACAGCCAGCACGTAACACGGCATATAGTCTCACAGCCAGCACGCAACACAACACATGGTCACACAGCCAGCACGTAATACGGCACATGGTCACACAGCCAGCACGTAACACGGCACATGGTCACACATCAGTACGTAACACGACACATGGTCTCACAGCCAGCACGTTACAAGGCACATGGTCTCACAGCCAGCAAGAAAACATGGTCTTAAACCTAGCACTTTACCAAGACCATGATCATATAGCCAGCATATAACATGGCAAATGGTTTTACAAGCAGCACATAACCTGGACCACGGTCTTATAACCAGCACATAACCTGGACCATGGGTTTATAACAACACATAAACTTAACCATGGGTTTATAACATCACATAAACTGGACCAGGGTCTTATAACCCGCACATAACCTGGACTATGGGTTTTTTAACAGCACATAAACTGGACCATGGTCTTGTAACCATCACATAACCTGGTTTTACAACCAGCAATCAACCTGGACCATGGTCTTATAATCAGCATGTAACATTGCACATGGTCTTAGGATGATGCAGTCTAAAGAAATGCGTAGGTGATACCGCGCATTCATTTTATTAAAATAATTAAATCTCACTGCTAAAAAACCTTAATGGACGAGCCATTCATGAATGTCACATGTCCTATGCTCCCAACGGAGCCATTTTTTCCATGCCAGTAACATGCAAAGAAAGTCGACTTTCATCAATGGATGAGAGTTGTATGTCACAAAATAACATGTCTTTACCAAGTCATAATGTACACAGATAATAAAGGGGGGCCTGTTTATCCAAGGGTGTATGGTAGGCACTCGATGTTTGTTTTGCAAGAAATGTACGTAAGTGACCGTTTGTATATTATTAGTGTAATACTAGTAAATTGTCCTACCAGTCATCCCACAATTCTATTTGTCAATCTAATAAGATCAAGAAGA
Organism: Sinonovacula constricta; assembly: GCA_007844125.1. NCBI lineage: Eukaryota > Metazoa > Mollusca > Bivalvia > Cardiida > Solecurtidae > Sinonovacula > Sinonovacula constricta. Next base: position 2,819,188 of record CM017557.1, on the reverse strand, counting down.
CTACTAGACTACTAGGAGAGACGTGTCATTTAACCCATTCTAGTAGGAACATTACTTAGAGAAAAAATTGACAATGGTTTAAAACACGTTATTTAATATATTATTTATTTGATTATAATTGATGTTATTACATGTAAGAATTGATCCGATATGTATTCATTTGGTTGTGGATCACAAACAAGCGTGGTGTGTGTTGTGTGCTGTGTGGTTCGTGCTGTGTGGTACTTGCATGTGATGTTAAGAAGCTGACAGTCCATCCAAGTCACGGTGAAGATCGATACATTTAATAACAGACATGTGCCTGTACCAGTGACAAACTTTAAATGTTTAAATATTTAATTGTCTACTGGAAGTCCTTAGTGGGTAACACACAATGGTTTATTATAGCGGAGAGTTTGTCCAATGTTCCACTCTCAGTTCTATTCATCGTGGAATAATCATTGCATTCTTTCATCTGCATTATTTTGAGAAGCGTTGGCGTTTAAATAATACATATTATGTGTCCTAAAGCTGGCTTGGTTCGACCCAGGCCTCCACCCACATCATGACTAAAATGTGTTGGCGGTGCCCGTTTATAAAACTATGTTGTTTTTTCCTTTTTTTTGTAATTCTAGACGTTTAAAGACCGATTGTTTTGGCTGTCTAGTTTGTAGAGTTTAAATGGATTTTGCGGCTTTAGTGTAATTGTTGTATTCGACAGTTTGGAACATTTTTTTCTCTCTCATGCAATTAAATTAATCATTGTTACCTGATAAATTCCGCAGAGGCTGTTTATAGTTGCATTGCATCCATGTGATAAATAGAGCACAAAACAAGACTTGGCATTTCACGTATGTGTATTCAACCAAGCCACGCTTCACTGTAAAGTATCTTTATTAAACTAAGAAAAGCAAGTGACCACTAACATAAGAGATCATCACTTGATCTGCCGGGTGATCAGCTTTGACGTCAATATATTTTTTAGCTGCAATCTCCTCCACACTTATTTACAGATTTGGAAAAAATGACATTTTAAGAAAATGACATTTACACCGCTATATTTCACGATTTGCAGTGTCTAACAATTGTGATAATGTTGTAAACATCCTTTACGTACATTAAAGTAATAATTAAAGGTGGCAATCATGCACGCATTCCACAAACACGATTGAGATGTTGTTATACGCAATAAAGGTGGTATCCGACTGTTTGCCTCAAATACATGTAACAATATCCTACAACTGTTTTAAAGGAATTAGGGCAATTTTTTTACATAAACTCAAACTTAACTCTAAGTAAAAACTATTACATACAATACATTTATTAGATAATATAAATCGTGAAATAGAACACTCTAAAAGTTCATTCTTCCCTAAACTATAAATAAGCACGATGGTGATCTTTGCTGAAAATAGATGAGACATCAGAGCGGATTAGCCAGATGACGATACAGCTTGATTTAAAAAGTAAGTTGTCACGTGGTGTTCTTGGGTTATAAATAGTTATTTCTGCAGCGTGGCATAGATAGGAAATACCCGTTTGCAAGGAGGACATTTCTGTTCACACATATCTAGGTCATCAATGAACAGCATTTTGCAGGATTTTTTTTCAAGTAATAATGACTTATTTTGGCTGAATGAAAATAACAAATTTGATCCAAACTATCGGATATCACCTTTTAATAGATGCAAACTGTCGGATATCACGTTTTAATGATTGGTATTTTTACTGTCTTGTCGTTTTTAGATAATTATCATGTTATTTTCCTGGTGTTTCGGGAGCCAAATGAATTAAATATTCTTTTCTCAACTTTCTACATGTGTGACTGATAAACCAGGTAGTTAATTCGGCGAACTTGTCCAATCACCACGACATTTTCCGTCATACTTACACACATCAATAATATGTTTCTTTCTAAAGTAAGAAACACTATTTTATTTCTAGAAATTCGACCTAGAGTTTCTAAAGTTTCTTAATATTGCGATACATTACCATTGCGGGTGGTCCGACGATCTGGAACAATTTCTGTCTTTCTTCAGCAACCAAATAAATTATTGTTAATTGAAAACATGCAGAGAAATGTTATTTGTTGATAGCCTACATTTCTCTGAATGTGACACTACAATCACATTTTCTATCCGAGCCACTATGCACTATCAGGTATTTACAAAGTACTTAAATCACGTGATCACCTTAATTTGAGATCATGTTAAACAATTATCCAAGCCGAGCTACGCTGCACAGTCATGTATTTTAAAAAGTACTAAAACCACGTTATCATCTTATTTTGAAGTCTTGTTTAAGCATCCTCCAATAAATCCGCTGTGACGTTGATAACTATGTATAACAGAAATCCCATTTTGCTTAAGGTTATTGTAGCAGAACGAACATTTAGAGCATTTTACGATTTGTACTGTCTATCTATTGAGTGAGAGTTATAAACCGTTTCTACTGAGACTTAATTATGAGACTATGTAGATATTGCGTCAAAGTTCACCCCAAACAGAGTTAAGACATTGTTTAATGTGTCGATATTTTCAAACGGTTGGATTTGACCTTTAACTTGACTTATTTTGAGTAATTTTCTTATAATATTTACGTGATGGCCTGTGCCGTAGTATATCTCTGTATTTTACAACAATGTGTGTATGAAAAAATAAAATATATTTGTGCAAGTGATTTTTTTTTGTTTTTTTTTTTGCTTTCTTGGCCTTCAAGAAAAACAATCTATTAAAACATTGAACAACTTGACATACACAAACTTTACTTAATACATTCCTACAAAAATAAAGTGCTCGACTTTTTTCAGTCGAACCTATTTCATACTCATTTATACATCTTACTGCTTGGTCTCAGGTAAAACTTGTGATGCGACCAATTATACTTTTTATAGACATGCCAAATATAGCAAAAGGACGAAAAAAGAGCTTCGAAATAGGACTCGTGTATATTCTTTCGGGCATTCTTCATTTTCATTTCACTTAGCAAATGTGTCAACCAATTATGTCTCTATTTTGGTATGCTTACACTATTAGTACAAAACTCCATTGTTGGACAATACCTGAAGTGGATAGTTGTGTCGACCGATGCTACGTGCACTGGATAACAACGTGCTATTCCGTCAACAATCTGCTAAATGGTGGCCACTTAATATAATTGGAGGTGGACGCCGATATCGATTCCGCACGTGGACATGGTCACGTGGACATGGTCGTTAGAAGAATCCTGGCCGGAACATACCACAAACAACAATCACATGTTGACTTACATCATCCATGGCATTCATTAATGTGATTTCATAACCGGCACACATTTGACTATAACGATGTAAGATTAATCATAGAAGGCTTTACTAATACAGAGTTGCAAACAGCGTATTGGCTCTGCTTTAGTTTCGGAGAATTTGCTTTCAATGGTCTAACTTTAAAATGCGACTGAATATGATAAGGCTAGCTCCAAAATTGAAACTCTTTTTAATCAATTACAATTCAACGCGAGTTATCTGAAACGTTTCGTGGACCAACATTATTGTCTCTGAACCACTAACAGTGGGGAACATGTATATGACCGTGTTACAAGTGGTAACCAAAAGTTTGGACAAACAAAATCTTCAACCAAAAAATTATCGTTAGCTGAAAAGATCTCGCGTAATGCTGTTTACAAATCTAATGTGAATCATAACATCCCAATCGTAGTCACAATTTCAAACACGAATTTTCTATCTGAGCCACGCTGCACAGTTAGCCAACGTTAAACTTAGCCAACCACGTGAACATTTCATTTTCAGCTCATGCTATTTCATCAGCTGGGTAATCCGCTCTGACGTCGATGACTATTTTTAGCATAATTCCCAATCGTGCTTATATATACATCTGGAACAGCATTGAAAGTGATTATAACGAGTATAACGAAATGTACAATGTCGTCATGGCGCAGACTAGGTGTGAATTTCTGCAGACATTACGCAGACCTACCCCAAACAGGGATCTGATGTATGTATCTGATGTGGACAAACTGTCAGATACCACCGTTAAGGTGATGCAAATGTAATTTCATATCACCCATTAAAATCCGACAGTTTGCCTATATTTAATGCATGTAACAATATTTTCCCACTGTTTTGGAGGAATTTAGGCAATTAATGTCTACATAAACTTATAAACTTCAGTCTAAGTCAAGACAATTTTGAATTCTTCCTATATTACTAGACAACATACATTGTGAAAAGACATCACCGTAAGTGTTAATTGTTTTCAAATCTATAAATACAATACAAATATTTATTGCATTAAAACATAACATGTTTTAAAGCAAGGCAATATAAATATAATTGTGACAAATGGTAAAGACATGGGTTTATCTGAAGAGCAACACAAAGGTATTCAGTTATTCAAATTATTAGCAAAAGATATAAATTTAGAAACGTTTCTGACATTATTCTTTGAACTTGCATTCATTAACAAAGCGAATTTCTGTATAGTTGGCCATGTATAATAATGTCTTTTCAAGTGTATAGAACGTAGATTAGAAAATCTTGGACAAATTAGTAAAAAGTGGTATTCTATTTCAATTTGATTCATATTACAATTTCTACATAATCTCTCTTCTAGCTGTATCACTATGACTGCTCTTTTCTATGGCAAGCTGTATGCGACGAAACTCAAAACTTGGCTATTTTATATTTATTTTCGATGATTTCATCTAGATATGTTTCATAGGTAAATATCGTTTTAACACGTAACACTTTCTTGCAAAATTTCAAATGTAAATTCCCATATGACGGGAGCCATATGGAAACCCCATACGTTAGCAGAATAATGAAGCATTGTAGTAGTAAGTGTATAAAATAATTTTATGTATAAAATAATTTTATCTTTTGTGAGACAGGAAGATCTTCCTGATTGTAGATCGTAAATAAATTGTGAAGGACTCTAGACACATGTTTTGCTATAATGGCTTGTGTTCCATTTACCATTTCTTTAACAAATGTACACCTAGGTATTTAAAGGTTAAAGGAGTTGACAATTTCTAGCCATAAATCATATAGATAAAAGTCATACTTTGTATTTCGGAGATTTTCAAATATCATGACCCTTGTTTTTGAAACATTTAATTTGTATATCTGACCATACATATCTATATCATGTAGAATAGATTGTAATGTTTCAGGATTCAGGGCAAATGCGACTGCGCCATCCTTAAAGAAGACACAAATGTATAAATGCATAAATAAGCAAAGTTGTCGCTGCTAAAAATCAATATGTGGTCAGAACGGACTACCCGATGTCGATATAACCTGATTTATGAAGTTATCACGTGGTTTTCGTCGTTTACAAATAGCTATATCCGCAGTGTGGCTCAGATAGGAGCTGCTTGCAATGACCTGTAGCGATTTTATGCTTCACTCTTCACACAGATCTCTGGCATCAGTGATTTGCATGACCTTTCCATGTAACAATGACTTATTTGGTTCTTTGAGAAAAATTTTCTTTGATCCAAACAGTCGGTTACCACCTTTAACGAGTGTCCAAAATATGCGTAAACTGAATAAAATGGTGGGGTTGGTGGTTGAGTGTTGGTGGTAGAGGGCGGTGAAGGTTCGAATAATCGTATGGACACGTCACATATGGTGTGTATCATTTATTCAAGATTTAGAAGGAAGCAAGTGTCTTTACTATTTTTTTGTGATTTTTTGAACTATTTTGTGTCAATGTTGATAACAAGTAAATACCTGGTATATTCAAAGTAAACATAATCAAAGCAATTATTAAAATTAGTTTATATTTGGAATGCTCAACCAAAATACTGTATACATGTAGAACAATTTGGGCAACGTGTTAAAGGTTTACAAACACGTGTTCTTTACGGTATATCCATCTGTGGTCTGTATATTGAGAACCTTATTACATGGATAATTTAATTTAATTTTTTAGATCAAATAGTTGTAATTTTACTGGGGTGGGTGGGTGTCGGCGACCGCTTTAGAGAATAAATAGTCTTTTGCAAATTTCACATACGTTGTAGCGATATTATATTGGCTGGCTGTATCTGTGGCCCTAGTGCCACTGTTTTCGTGACGGTTACCTCGCGTGCCTGTCGACAAATTACAAAAATGAATCTAACGGAGCCGATAAAAGGAATGACCAGAGTTTTAGATTTGACCTTTATAAACTAGGAAGAAATCTGCTAAAGTATGTAACTGATGAATGTAAAATAATCATTCTTGACATTAAAGGTGGTATCCGGCAGTTTGTTTTTTTAACAAGCAATTAAATCAATTCCTTATACCTGAAAAGATACCGTGCATTGCTGTTTAGTGAAGCACAATTCCCCATTCATTTTTTCAAACATGTACTTTCTGTCTGAGCCACGCTGCACAGTTATCTAATTTTAACTATGAAAACCACATGGTAATTTACTTTTGCAGGTGGGTTTTATTAAAATATGGGTAATCCGCTTTGACGTATATAATTAGTTTTAGCAGAAATCTCTTTTTGTGCTTTTTTATAGATTGGAAAATAATGAACATTAGAGGTGGTCTTTTTCGAGATTTGTATATACTATTAGTTAAGGTAGTGTTTAAAATCGTGTAAACTTAGACTGAAATAATGAACACATCCCCCAAAACATGAGTTAGATATTTATGGAAGGGGATATCCGCCAATAGGCTATTCCAATTACTTTTTCTAACTTTCAATACTCGGATTTGTCACTTCAAATGTCAATTTGTAAATTGCAACACAGCGCATGCTAAATACCGCTATCTAATTACATCCTAACTTTTATATATCACATGAAAATGTTCACATTTCTACATAACATTTGAACAATTTCACATTTCCCGCATATACAATTTACAAGTTACAAATCGCGGGGCGAAAATTACTATCATATTTTACATTTCTAGAATCTAATTTACAAGTTACTAATCTAGAGGCGCAAATCTCTAATGTAAAATGTACACCGCATAACACCAGTTCAACATTAGTACGCAAGAGGGCGCTTCTTACACGGGAATGTCCATCTATAAATAGAATGTATCACTTGAACTTGTCCGTGTGCGAGTGTACTTTCAAGTTGTGAGTTTCTTACCGACAGAATCCTACACATGTATTATTTATTTGTGCTATACACTTTTAGCGATATTATTCTGTACTTAACTGCTGATCATGATATGACTACGTATGTATAGGCCTATGTTTGTGATTATAGAAGCTCAAGTGATAATTCAGTGTTATCGACACATAAAAAAAAATGAGTGATACATGCATTTATAATCATTCGTGACATGTACTGTAGACATGAACCAAAAAAGTTGGTCCATATTTACACGTCTTTACCTTTTCCTCAAACTGTATGAATCGGTTCAAATGTTGTTAGTATATTTTTATTTCTCAGGTCCAACAGCCCCTACACCCCGCCCCACCCCCTTTCAACCTCTATGGGTCAACCTCTTTCAATTAACTGCGGATATCCTGAGTTAACCGAAGTGATCCGAGCTGACAAAATTCCTTTAACGGTGCACAGTATTGAGTTCGAACCCAAAACCTCCTACGTAATCAGGTGCTCTACTCCCATGGCCTACCTGGGCAGAGAGCTTTTAACCGTCATTACTTATAGCCTGGTATCAACTGGGCAGAACCACCAGTACCTAGCACTACATGGTGTTCTGATGCCACTAAAAAAAGCTGAAAAAATCCCAATACCGAGGGCGGGGGTCGAATTCAGGACCTCCCTCCTGCTCTTGAGGAAGGTGCTCTAACATTGGCACCTGCCTCTGGGGAAAGCATTCTCACTACATCAAGTACTCCTGTTGATGAAGTTCAATTCCTATGCATTCTAAACAAATCCGAATGTCATTGAGAGAGTATGCTCTTCTGGAAAAGTCCGATAGGTAAATTAAATTGGATTGAATGTAGTTGTAGGAAAACAAAGACTTATATGGAAAAAATACTTGCAGAATTTTAATATATACATTAATAACTACTTTTTGCAAAAGATAACGCGTTCAATTTGACGCCAAATAACGTTGGCTGTTTTCTATTGTATCTCCCTTGAAGAATCATTTATGATTCCGTTCTATTTTTAACTTATGATATTCCGTTCTATTTTTAGCTTAGTGACGTCAATATTTATGTGGTAACTTGTACATTAGTGATTTGTGACTTGTGAATTGTGACTTTAAGATTTGTAACTTGTAAATTGCAAGCGAACATAACATTTGTGACTTGATAATGGTGACTTGAGATTTGTACTTTCCAAATTGTATACGAGAAATGTGAATTAGATATATGTAAAAACGAACGTGTTTGTGCGAACAATTAGAACATTTTAAAAGCATATGCATTGTTGCAATTTGCAAATTAGAAATTGAATATTGGCGGATATCCCCTTCCGTACATATTGTCACATGTATTTTTTCAGTAATAAAAAAAACCGTCGCAGACAATGTAAAAACGTGTTGTTTTTTGTTGTTGCTGTTTTGTTATTGTTTTAATTTGTTTTGTTTGTGTGTGTGTGTGTGTGTGTTTGTGTGTGATGTGGTGTGGTGTGGTGGTGGTGGTGGTGGTGGTGGTGGTGGTGGTGTGTGTGTGTGTGTGTTGATGTTTTGTTGTTTTTAATGGTTTTTTGTTTGTTTGTTGTTTTTTTTTGTTTGTTTGTTTTGTAATTATATATAATCGGTTACCATTAGATATATTTATCCGAGAAAATCTATTCAGCGGACATAATCATAAACAAGGCTGATTCAGAGATAGCTAACAGCGTCTATATATATTAAATAATAGAAATACATGTTCTATCTTTTACAGCGCTTTTCGGTGTAAGTTCTGATTTATGAAGGTTTGCGTTAAGCCGATGGGTCTAGAATGCTTCGACATTTTCCGTCAAACGGCTGTTATACTGTCATAGGCTGGACATTTAAGAGCTTCATGTTTACGTGCACATTTAAATTGTTTTCAATTCTTTATTAATTTTATAACAAAAACCATAAAAATCTTTGTGATAATCATGTTTGCAAAAGTTAGTCGTCTTAAAATATCCCGCTTATGACGTTCAAATCAGTTTAACGCTGCAGCCATTGGCTGTAATCCGTAGAAGTTTCCAGTAATTTCCGTACAGGTATGAAAATGTCTTGCTGCGTCAGGTGAACAAATAATAACGACACTGAACAGAGAAAATGTTGACAGTGATTTAAGAACGCATTTCTAAACACATAAAAGTGTAAGGTAGCGGTATCTAGATACTCTACATTTTAATTGTTTTGGTCGTATCCAGAAAACAATAGAAATATATGTCTCACGTCGACCAAGAGGTGGCTTTCGATGTTGAAAAAAATCCCCCAAATCTTTAATAAAGCTAAGACATAAATTCTTTATGAAGGAAACTTATAAATAAAACTTATTTATGTTTCTTATAAAACGGAAGTGTTTCAGATATAAGAAAAATGTCTTAGTTTATAAGTGAGAAAAGCATCTAAAATCCTTATGGGTATGCCTCAACTTTATAAACTACATGTATGCTGTTAGACAATGAAACATGGTCAGACATATATTATATTTGGAGTTATCACCATATCAAGTCTTTGACTGAAAAGCGATTTACCATTTACCGACTCTAAACTAGTGATGAAACTTTTAGTCATTAACAGATTCCAAACTTCTGATGAAACATTCAACACTTTTTAGGTTCGAAACTTGCGATGAAACATTCAGTCATGACTAGATTTCAAACTTGTGATGAAACAATCAAACATGACCAGATTTCAAACTTGCGATGAAACATTCAGTCATAACTAGATTTCAAACTTGTGATGAAACATTCAACCATGACCAGATTTCAAACTTGTGATGAAACTTTCAATCATGACCAGATTCTAAACTTGCAATGAAACATCCAATCATGACCAGATTCTAAACTTGCGATGAAACATTCAGCCATGACCAGATTTCAAACTTGCGATGAAACATTTAGTCATGACTAGATTTCAAACTTGCGATGAAACATCCAACCATGACCAGATTCTAAACTTGCGATGAAACATCCAACCATGACCAGATTCTCAACTTGCGATGAAACATTCAACCATGACCAGATTCTAAACTTGCAATGAAACATTCAGTCATGACCAGATTCTAAACTTGTGATGAAACATTCAACCATGACCAGATTCCAAAATTGTGATGAAACATTCAGCCATGACCAGATTCCAAAATTATGATGGAACATTCAACCATGACCAGATTTCAAACTTGTGATGAAACATTTAACCATGACCTGATTCCAAACTTGTGATGAAACATTCAGCCATGACCAGATTTCAAACTTATGATGGAACATTCAACCATGACCAAATTCTAAACTTGCAATGAAACATTCAGTCATGACCAGATTTCAAACTTGTAATGAAACATTCAACCATGACCAGATTCTAAACTTGCGAAGAAACATTCAGTCATGACTAGATTCCAAACTTGTATTGAAACATTCATTTATTAACAGATTCGAAACGTGTGATAAAACATTCAGCCATGACCAGATTTCAAACTTGTGATGAAACATTCAACCATGACCAGATTCTAAACTCGCGATGAAACATTCAACCATGACCAGGTTCTAAACTTGCAATGAAACATTCAGTCATGACCAGATTCTAAACTCGCGATGAAACATTCAACCATGACCAGGTTCTAAACTTGCAATGAAACATTCAGTCATGACCAGATTCTAAACTTGTGATGAAACATTCAACTATGACCAGATTATAAACTTGCAATGAAACATTCAGTCATGACTAGATTTCAAACTTGTGATGAAACATTCAACCATGACCAGATTCCAAACTTGTGATGAAACATTCAGCCATGACCAGATTCCAAAATTATGATGGAACATTCAACCATGACCAGATTTCAAACTTGTGATGAAACATTTAACCATGACCTGATTCCAAACTTGTGATGAAACATTCAGCCATGACCAGATTTCAAACTTATGTTGGAACATTCAACCATGACCAGATTCTAAACTTGCGAAGAAACATTCAGTCATGACTAGATTCCAAACTTGTATTGAAACATTCATTCATTAACAGATTGAAACGTGTGATGAAACATTCAGTCATGACCAGATTTCAAACTTGTGATGAAACATTCAACCATGACCTGATTCCAAACTTGTGATGAAATATTCAACCATGACCAGATTCTAAACTTGTGATGAAACATTCAGCCATGAACAGATTTCAAACTTTTGATGGAACATTCAACCATGACCAGATTTCAAACTTGTGATGAAACATTCAGCCATGACCAGATTCCAAAATTATGGTGGAACTTTCAACCATGACCAGATTTCAAACTTGTGATGAAACATTCAGCCATGACCAGATTTCAAAATTATGATGGAACATTCAACCATGACCATATTTCAAACTTGTGATGAAACATTCAACCATGACCTGATTCCAAACTTGTGATGAAACTTCAGCCATGACCAGATTTCAAACTTATGATGGAACATTCAACCATGATGTGATTCCAAACTTGTGATGAAACTTTCAACAATGACCAGATTTCAAACTTGTGATGAAACATTCAACCATGACCAGATTCCAACTTGTGATAAAAAAAAACATTCAGCCAAGACCAGATTCCAAACCTGTGATGAAATATTCAACCATGACCAGATTCCAAACTTGCGATGGAACATTCAGCCATGACCAGATTCCAAAATTATGGTGGAACATTCAGCCAAGACCAGATTCCAAACCTGTGATGAAATATTCAACCATGACCAGATTCCAAACTTGCGATGGAACATTCAGCCATGACTAGATTCCAAACTTTTATTGAAACATTTAACCATTATCAGAGTTGAAATATTTCAGCATTAACAGATTCCAAATTTGTGACGAAATATTCAACCATTGCCGGTTTCAAACTAGTGAAGAAGCATTCAAACAGATAACACACTTGTATGAAACTACAATTGAACTGTCACTATAGATTGAAGCGTCTGTTAGTAGGAAGTGCTAGATGAAACCAAAACGTCGCTGTCCTTGTTTCAATCAGAATGAAAGCCGCAGACACGATATGCGCTCATTGGCATAAGTTAGAAGGCTTTATACTGTAGTGATCACAGCTTTTAGTCTTCTTTTAAAATATTCTCATTTGAAGAAGACAACTTACAACAAAGCGGCTAATGGAAGCACCCTGCATCAGCCATTTCCGCAATCAACTTGTTGTGAGACTAGTCGTGAGGAATACATTAACGTGAGGAAACAGTCAACGTCGCGTGAGAGGCGTGATAATTAACAGACTACATCAAAATAATGTCTGTAAAGATAATTTCAAGTGGCAGAAAAAGATACAATGTCAGTTTGATGTGATCATTTATTTGTATTCAGGTAGAATTCAATCAATATGTACAAACAAAAAGTCAAGGTGAGTCGTTGATAAACAAAACACCGTTTCAAGTTAACATGAGCTATTCAGGTATTTTCAATAAAGGTCAAGTTCAGTTAAAAATGAAAAAGCAAGTTTAACCACTTGCCAGATTCCAGCACAGGGGAAGTAGAAATACCATATTCAACCCTAAGTCAGGAGAGTCCAGCACAGGTGAAGTGAAAGTATCATATTCAACCCTTAGCCAGGACATTCCAGCACATGAGAAGTAAAAAACAAACAAGTTCAACCCCTAGCTAGGAGATACCAGCTAATTGTGAAGTAGAAATACCAGATACCAGCACATGTGAAGTAGAAATACCAAGTTCAAACCCAAACCTAGGAGATACCAGCACATGTGAAGTAGAAGTTTAACCCCTGGGTAGGAATTACCAGATTATGTGAACTAAATTACCAAGTTCAACCCATTGCTAGGAGATACCAGCACATGTGAAGTAGAAATACCAGATACCAGCACATGTGAACTAGAAATACCAAGTTCAACCCCTTGATGGGGGAGATACCAGCACATGTGAAGTAGAATTACCAAGTTCAATCCCTTGCTAGGAGATACCAGTACATGTGAATTGGAAAAATCTAGTTCAACCCCATGTCATGAGATGTCGGCACTGGTGAATTAAGGATAACAAGTTCACCCCTTGCCAGCAGATACCAGAACGGGTAAATACAAAAAAGCAAATGCACCCGTTTGCCAGGTGATACCAGCAATTCTAATATTGGCCTTTCATTTGTTTATTAATGGCTGGTCAAACTTCTTTATTTCTAGCGATTCATCTTGAAATCCTCGCTTAGCACAAATAATAATTGTTCAATGTTAATTTCACAATATATAGTATATAATATTGTTCAATGTTAATTTCACAATATATAGTATATAATATAACATTTAAAATCTTTTGGCTTTTACTTTATACTAAACACCAACTGTATGTTTGTGTCTTGCAAAGTCGAATTGTGTCTGTCAGTGATCATTTGAATACTGCTTGGGCCTTTACGTGCTCCGACAGTGAATATGATTTATCTCACTAATATACTTACTGATATCAAACCAACTTTTATGTGTGAGTGACAGGTGAAATATAAATAGTTCGGAATCTGAAATTTATGTCAAAATACCCTTTAAAGGTTTTAGCAAGAATATGTTAAATGAAAATAGGAGATATGTAAGTCAAATAATGATACCTTCTTCTTGGCGGCAAATCATTATATCGCAAATCTATCTATGGTGTACTTCTGTTAAAAAGTAAATGTACTGATACTTTTTATGGACTTACGTTATTGTTGTATTTGTAAGGTTGATATCGCGCTTATCAGAACGTATAGTGGAGAATGTAATAGGTTTAAGGCCTAGACGCATAAAACGACACCACCTCACCGTCTCAGGTTTGTTTCCCGATGTTATTAAAGCATCAACATCGCTGTTAACTTATGTCATTAAGGCAACAGTGAAACACAAACATTCTATATTTCCGGAAAAATGAGAGAATCATTCCATGTTTTCAGACTGTTCGCCCGAGAGAAGCACCTGAAAAGGCTGTTCTTGGGGAAGATGCATCCGGAAGGGCCACGGGCCAGCAGTTCCCAGTCGATTACGTATGACGTGGAGTTTGATGACGAGAAGGTTCGAGCCCACGGCCAGATCGTGATGGAGGCACTTGGGGCGGCTGTGGAATGTCTGCACGACAGTGACCAGCTCTCCCTCCTGCTTGTAGGTAGGTTCATATCGGAGGTGTGGATCTTTCTACTTGTAGGCTAGCATGACCAGTAGCAAGTCTATAAATGAGCCAGTTTTACCTCTTGGTTGTAGGAGAGTCAGGGCGGGCGGGCGGAGGTCAGCTGTCCCTCCAGCTAACAGATAAATCAGGTAGGACGGTACCCAGCTGTCTCTCATGCTAATACATAAGTCAGGTAGGACGGTACCCAGCTGTCTCTCATGCTAATACATAAGTCAGGTAGGACGGAAACCAGCTATCTCTCCTGCTTAGAGGTGAGTCAGGGCGGTCGGAAGCCAGCTATCTCTCATACTAGTAGGTGTGTCAGGGCGGACGGAAGCCAGCTCTCTCTTGCTTACAGGTGTGTCAGGCGGGACGGAAGCCAGCTATCTCTCCTGCTTATAGGCGACTCAGGGCGGACGGAAGCCAGCTATCTTTCCGCTTAGAGATGAATTAGGGCGGACGGAAGCCAGCTATCTCTCAAACTAATAGGTGTGTCAGGGCGGACGGAAGCCAGCTGTCGCTCATACTAATTATGTGTCACGGCGGACGGAAGCCAGCTATTTTTCATACTAATAGGTGTGTTATGGCGGACGGAAGCCAGTTATCTCTCATACTAAAGGGTATATCAGGGCGGACGGAAGCAACCTATCTCTCATACTAACAGGTGTATCAGGGCGGACGGAAAACCGACAGTCTCCCACACCAATAAGTGTGTCACGGCGGAAGGAAGCCAGCTATCTCTCATGTTTACAGGTGAGTTAGGGCGGATGGATGCCAGCTATCTCCCATACTAATAGGTGTCACGGCGGATGGAAGCCAGCTATCTCTTATACTAATAGGTATGTCACGGCGGACGGAAGCCACCTGTCTCTCATACAAATAGGTGTGTCAGGGTGGATGGAAGCCAGCTGTCTCTCACAATAATAGGTTTGTCAGGGCGGATGGAAGCCAGCTATCTGCCATATTAATAGGTGTCACGGCGGACGGAAGCCAGCTATCTCTCATGCTTACAGGTGAGTCAGGGCGGATGGCTGCCAGCTATCTCTCATACTAATAGGTGTCACGGCGGACGGAAGCCAGCTGTCTCTCATACTAATATGTGTGTCAGGGCGGACGGAAGCCAGCTGTCTCTCATGCTGTTAGGTAGTCTTCTGTTGTAAGTATAGGCAGAGGGAGGGAGCAATCAGTCAGAGTAGCGGCGAACTGTCTCTGTTGTGGTTGAAGGCAGAGGGAGGAAACCATTAGTCCAAGCAACGGAGAGTCGTCTCTGTTGTAGGCGTAGGCAGAGGGAGGAAGCCCCCAGTCAGAGTAGAGGGGAACTGTCTGTGGTAGATGTAGGCAGAGAGAGGAAGGCCCCAGTCAGAGTAGAGGGGAACTGTCTGTTGTAGGTGTAGGCAGAGAGAGGGAGCCATCAGTCAGAGTAGAGGGGAACTGTCTGTTGTAGGTGTAGGCAGAGAGAGGGAGCCCCCAGTCAGAGTATAGGGGAACTGTCTGTTTTAGGTGTAGGCAGAGAGAGGAAGTCCTCAGTCAGAGTAGAGGGGAACTGTCTGTTGTAGGTGTAGGCAGAGAGGGGGAGCCCTCAGTCAGAGTAGAGGCGAACTGTCTGTAGTAGGTGTAGGCAGAGAGGGGGAGCCCTCAGTCAGAGTAGAGGGGAACTGTCTGTAGTAGGTGTAGGCAGAGAGGGGGAGCCCTCAGTCAGAGTAGAGGGGAACTGTCTGTAGTAGGTGTAGGCAGAGAGGGGGAGCCCTCAGTCAGAGTAGAGGGGAACTGTCTGTAGTAGGTGTAGGCAGAGAGGGGGAGCCATCAGTCAGAGTAGAGGGGAACTGTCTGTTGTAGGTGAAGGCAGAGAGAGGGAGCCCTCAGTCAGAGTAGAGGGGAACTGTCTGTTGTAGGTGTAGGCAGAGAGAGGGAGCCCCCAGTCAGAGTAGAGGGGAACTGTCTGTTGTAGGTGTAGGCAGAGAGAGGGAGCCCTCAGTCAGAGTAGAGGGGAACTGTCTGTAGTAGGTGTAGGCAGAGAGGGGGAGCCCCCAGTCAGAGTAGAGGAGAACTGTCTGTGGTAGGTGTAGGCAGAGAGAGGAAGCCCCCAGTCAGAGTAGAGGTGAACTTTCTGTTGTAGGTGTAGGCAGAGAGAGGGATCCCTCAGTCAGAGTAGAGGGGAACTGTCTGTTGTAGGTGTAGGCCGAGAGGGGGAGCCCTCAGTCAGGGTAGAGGGAAACTGTCTGTTGTAGGTGTAGGCAAAGAGGGGGAGCCCCCAGTCAGAGTAGAGGGGAACTGTCTGTTTTAGGTGTAGGCAGAGAGCGGGATCCCCCAGTCAGAGTAGAGGGGAACTGTCTGTTGTAGGTGTAGGCAGAGAGAGGAAGCCCCCAGTCAGAGTAGAGGGGAACTGTCTGAGGTAGGTTTAGGCAGAGAGAGGAAGCCCCCAGTCAGAGTAGACTGGAACTGTCTGTTGTAGGTGTAAGCAGAGAGGTGAGCCCCCAGTCAGAGTAGAGGGGAACTGTCTGTAGTAGGTGTAGGCAGAGAGAGGAAGCCCTCAGTCAGAGTAGAGGGGAACTGTCTGTTGTAGGTGTAGGCCGAGAGAGGGAGCCCTCAGTCAGAGTAGAGGGGAACTGTCTGTTGTAGGTGTAGGCAGAGAGAGGGAGCCCTCAGTCAGAGTAGAGGGGAACTGTCTGTTGTAGGTGTAGGCAGAGAGAGGGAGCCCTCAGTCAGAGTAGAGGGGAACTGTCTGTTGTAGGTGTAGGCAGAGAGAGGGAGCCCTCAGTCAGAGTAGAGGGGAACTGTCTGTTGTAGGTGTAGGCAGAGAGAGGGAGCCCTCAGTCAGAGTAGAGGGGAACTGTCTGTTGTAGGTGTAGGCAGATGGACGGAGCCAGCTTTGACTTTAATGCTTTATTGCGAGCCAGGGTTCGGAGAATGAATTTCTCTCCTGCTTGAGAATCTAGGAGGGAAGAAAGTAGAGCTGACACCATTTTGAAGCTAAAACTGCACATGTCAATTGCTGACTTACAGCTATTATTTGTGAGGTATGTGGTGTAAAACAAATTTGGTTTAATCTCCTCAGCAACGCAATCTACATAGAATTGTCATCTTATAATATTCGTTCGACCATCTAGCAATTTATTTTCTATGCTATAACACCCCAAACAGAGAAATAATACAAAGATTTGTCTATTGGTTGTACTGAATCGGTCATCATTTTATGAAATTGGATTGTTCCGACATTATATGCATGAAGCTCTAACTGTTTTCAGAATCAAATAATACGACTTTATTCTAAAATAAAATTGGTTGGTTTTAACTTTTCTATTATTACGAGACTGACCTGTTTAATCAAAACTAAAACTTGCTGATTATTGGCTAAATATATGTTGTTATTGAACTGTACAAAATGTAATTGAAAGAAATTATCGACGGCCACTTTTCCTTTCAGCGGCAACTTTGGTCAGTTTCAAAGTTACGCAACATACTGGTACTGAGGCTGCTAGTTATACTGTCGCAAAGATCATCCGAAGTTTCTAAAAAGCATCATGTCCAAATGTTGCCAAAGGTTGAATTCGCATACGTGGTAATTGGTCTGTATGTGATTCAAGATCCTTCCGTATGCGTCGAGAAAAACCAGTGCAGCATAATGATATATCCCTTTAAGCGGACAACTGCTTCTTTCTTGGTCATACACGACGTAATTACACATGTCCCTTTATTCCAGATAATAGTAATATGTATTTTATTTAGTAATGAGCGATACACATCTATCCCCAGGTATCGGAGAACGTCACGTGATGTACGGAGTCAAGAAAGAGATGGTTCCGGTGTGTATATAGTCTGCAGCATAGTACTCAATGCATGTGTTCTCCTCGATAGTAAATAATAGTAGATAGTTTTGATATATATTATTATTATTATTATTATTATTATTTGTTACTTGATGAGATGAAAATGAAATTAATCCTTTATTTTTAAATAAACGGGAAGATAAAGCGTATTTTGTATTTTAATATTTTATAAGTATTTTTTGCTTCTCTGTATTACGTCCTCTATCCATGTTATGACTACTGTCACCTTAAGCCATATGTTCCATGTTATCTATCCCCCGGTTACAGCTGTTGTGGCCAGCGATCGTGACGACCTTCCAAGAACGACTGGGGGACCGCTTTACGCCAGAGATAGGCCGGGCCTGGGAGCATGTATTTCACTACATCGGCAGCAAGGTGATCGAGGGCATCTCGCACTGGAGCACGGCAGGGGTAGTCACCAAACACGCCACGATCCCTATCCTGTAGCTCCAAGCTGACAGTTTAGTCTGTCTTACATGGTCATATACAATTTAAGACGAGCACATTGTGGCGACAGTGATCATTATGTGTGGCGTCATATCAGTTTCTCACTGCAGAAGGGTCTCACCACCAAACTATTGAAACTGGTCGGTGATGCTTCATTATTTTTGCAGTCATTATTCCTCAGTCCATTTTGTGAAGGAACGTTTCAAAAATTAAACAATTAAATTTTATAATAAAGAACATTTTATCCCCAAATCGGAAAATATATACAAATTCTTGTTGCGATACAATCCTCTAAAGTATATTTAGTTTGGTTTATTTATACATAGTACACACGGGGATACAATTTAATACATAGTAAAATAAGATACAAAACAGCTGAGTGAGAAGAATTAAATGCAAAATGGTGATATGTGGAAACAATAGATGATAGAATAATCGCACTTAATGGGTATAAGTAAGTTTCGTACAACTGCATAATTCGGTTATTTGTTGATTGTTAACTGGGATATTGTATGTGCACTTAAGCGGATTAAACATTGTGTAATAATTATCCAAACAATTCCCCTTAAACAACACTATTGACAATTTCATGGTTATAAGTAATGAGTATGTACGTATATGTTGTGTAAGCGCAAATGTGGTAAAATGGCAAGAGTTTCGTATTTTTTGTTGTATCTCCAGTTTGAGTCGTGCTTAACTACGTACACGTAATACCTTTATGTATTGATATTGTGAACATTGATGGTCGAGCTGATCATCGACTAACTTCGACTATCATCGACCATCATCGCGCATCATTGGACATCATTTTGGATCACTGGACATTATTGCGGATCATTGAACATTATTGCAAATCAAGGGACATCATCGCGGATCATCGGCCGTCATCGAGGATCATCGGCCGTCATCGCGGATCATCGGACATCATCGCGGATCATCGCGGATCATCGGACGTCATCGCGGATCGAGACTAGTCAATTTATTAAAACTCATCGCCATAAATTATTAGTGACCTCGATCTGATAAACATCTTCATGGAAAATGATCTGATAAACACACTTCGAAAAATAGCAGTGATGTGTTAACACGCTAGTTGTCATCATCCCGTACAGGAAAGTAGTCAGCAGATAAAAAGTCTATTTAATAAACTAGTAGTTGCAGAAGGTAGCAATGTAATTGGGTATATTGGGTCAAACGAAATTCGCATAGCAACATTGATCCACACAAAAAAAAAAAAAATATTGTTACGATATTCTCGGAATATCCGACAACGACTTTATTAAAGCATGGTATTTCATGTATTGTTGTAGCATTTGCATCTGCAAATACAAATACACTGGGGTTTATTTGGTTAAACTCCACGGTCTCTTGATGAGATGGAGTGTTGTCAATATTGATGACACACAGTCCGCGTCATCTGTTGTTGCAACGTGGATTGATAACAGGTCCTGGCAGACGAAACTCGCACACAATAAGTTAATAATTTTAAAAGTTTATGTGTTTGACTATAGATTCACAGAGACTTGCAGATGCCGTTTTAGACTAAACATGACACACCAGCATACTGTTGATAGGTGGTTCTACTCCTTACAGAAGAAACTTATAAGGGGAGGATACTCTCGGTTTTAGGGCGGTTCTATAAGGGGAAGATACTCTCGGGTGTTCAGGTGGGCTTCTATAAGGGGAGGATACTCTCGGTTGTTCAGGGCGGTTCTATGTCATGATTGGTTTACCTTTATCTTAACTATTCGTAACGTCCTAATTGTTATAGATCAGTTCCATTTTCACAATGATTTAAATTATCTGGTTCAAAAGCAGACAATTATGTCACCCGACAAATCTTTTAAAATCTTCAATATCTGCGCTCTGTATGTCTTTCTGGACTGTTTAATGACATGGCATGGTTCGGTTATACTAGGTTATACAAGAGCTGGGTCACTTTCAAATCTTCCTTGTTTTCAGTTCAAATCGATCAACAAATCTGTTTCCAGTGACTTGATTCATTCACAGTTTATCCACATATTAGCTTTTGGTGCCAAATAGTACATTTGATTTAACAGCACATCAAGTAAAATATTTTAAGATTATTGACAGATAATGAATCTGACATTATCCACTTGCATGTTCTTTTCTAACTTCGCTCGATAATAACAATTTCTAATTCATTCCTTTTCATTGCAAACAGAATGGTAGAAACGGGTTGGAAAATTACATTGAAATGTTTTCAGAAGGATGAGATAGATGTTATGTTGTACAGTTGTAACAGCACCTATACTTGGTACCGTAATATGAAAAGTGAGTTCACCTATTGATATTTGTTGCAATATTTTATAAAAAGTTAAAATTTTGCCTATTTGACTATTATCTTTCGCCTAACTTCAAAGGACATTGCCTAAAGTCTTTTAAGTGCAATGCATATATATGTATATTGATTATTTGGTTTATTCAATTAACGGTGTTGAATATGAAAGCATATTACTACAATGCTGGAGTTCAATGCTCAATAACGTACACATGGTCGTATTGAGTGCAAGTGTTTGTTGATAGGTTTGACATGATTACTGTTTGGAAAATGCGTCTTATAATTATTGTTCTATTGTCATTAACTGTTTTGTAAACTTTTATTAAATTTTGAATTAATTAATGAATTAGTTTTATTTTCAACATTTCATTTATTTAAACATTTGTAAAATGTAAAAAAATATATATAGTGTTTGTTTGATCGTTAAACCCAATGTGTTGTCCTATGCGCTCCATATCCAGTTAAAGCCTGTGTAACTAGCACACTTGTGGTGCAAAAAATCATAATGGTAATTATAAACTCTTGTTTTGCTGGGATGCTGAACCACATTTAACCAACTTTGCACTACAACAATTGTTAACTTGACATTAAATAGTACCCACCAATAATATTGGTGCAAAGGTGTCAACGTGTTTCAGATAATAAAGGTTACAATTCAGTAAGCAATTGGATCAGCGTGCCACGTGACTCTAGTGGTCGATGCGGACCAGGTGTTACCCGGCCCATGTCGTCTCGGATGTTCGGCCTTGTAGGCTGTCACCCTGTACAGTCTATTGTACATCGAAGCCTTCTTCACTGGTCTTAACAATAAATCCATGTAATAGCACGGACGGCCCTGAAGCGGGCACCGGGGAACAGAATATGGCAAAAAATTATGGTATATCGGCAACGTACATGTACTAGCGAGAATTATGCGAAAATTTAAACATGAATATGCTTATCAAACTTTATCTATGCAATTTTATGTTTTCTTACACAGTATCAATATACATGCTAATCTACATAAGGTATTGTTATGAAAATTACAAAACATAATATTGAGTTATTAGTGCTACATCCACGACAATAACGCAATTAACACACACGGTCGAATCTTGTGTCTTTTTGGAAATAATTAAGGCAATGTATCACATTCTAACCTATTCTCTTTTTTGTATTCTTTCCAGCATAGAGTGGTGCATCATACAAATATTCAATATTTACATTTGAAATCAACATACCTGCACACACACCTAAAATACATAATTATTTCATTTTATTCATTTTAAGCTTCACTTATCTTTGTTTGATATTATTTATTTTCACACATATTCACACGCTCACACATACTCACATAGAAGCACATACATATTCTATACGTAGTACACGCTAGGAGAAATGTCTTTTGCCTTCTAAGTTTCTGGTTAAAAAGCACAAAAGTAACATCTATAATATAAACACTATATAGATATTACAAACATTAATGTTACTTTTGGGGGATTTTTAATCCTTTTTTTTTTCTTTCTTTCTTTGTTGTTGTTGTTTTTGGGTGGTTATGGTCAGTTTATAAAAGCCTTTTCCAAGTGTTTGTTTGCAAATGCTTGAACAACATCTTTTTGTAACGCAATTTGTAGATCAACATATATCCTTGTTCTTCAATACCCAAATAAATATGGTAAAAGTGGCTTTAGGGAATAGTCATTTGCATTGCTCGTTCATGTCCTTAGTCGGGCCTCGCCCACGCTCGGTACATGTAATGTTTGATATGACAATGTAGTGATAGACATATAGATTTGAACCTAGCCGTTCCTTGCATAAAATGCGAATCTCTAATGTGGATAATTATATTTAAATGATTTGAAATACATCGTCCTTGAACTGTTACTCTTTTCTTATCCCTCACGTTTATCTTGGGACGACATTCATTTCTGCCATTAAGGATATTCCAAACTTCCAGCATGTACATGTGGACTGTATGTGTGTATGTTCTGGTGATAACGGTGATGTGTCGCGTCCAGGCTAGCGGAACGTCGCTTATGTTCGAGCTGGCTGACAAGAAACGATTCTGTTTGAGTGAGACATTTCAGGGTCCCAAGGATTATATCCTGGAATACCGTGTTATCCGTGGCGGAAAGCAGGACGTCGACGTATCGCTGAAGAGCCCCAACGGCAAGGTGCTGTACAAGAAAGCCAAAATGAAGGAGGGCAGGTTCGAGTTTGAAACCTCCAGGGGCGACTACACCATATGTTTCGGGAATGAGTTTTCGTCCTGGGCGCACAAGTTAGTGTACTTTGACCTCAGGCCAGCAGACATTAAATCTCTGGCCGGAGAGGCCGGGGTGGTCAAGCCGTTCGTAAAGACGGCAGCGGAGACGGCGTGTGACGACATTCACCTCAGTATGACGTCAATCGTGGAGTATCAGCGGGACTATCGCCTGAAAGAGTCGATAGGGCGCCACCTGGCTGAGGGCTTGCTATCGCACGTGTCGTGGTGGTCGGTGGGTCAGACAATCATCGTGTTGCTAACAGGGATCGGACAAACGCTGGTTCTGAAACACTTCTTCACAGACACAGTGGACAAATCACTTATCAAAGAAGAAACGTAAACTCACTGCATATATTATTTGTTATTAATGTTCATTATTATTTATTGTCAACATACTCAAATTTAGTAAATTAGTTAAATTTCACATAATCAGTTAAATGACATGTTTTGAAGAACCTTCTTTAAAATGGTTTACTTAAAAGTAAAGCTTTACAATTCACTTATAATTACAAAAATGTATTTCCTTTCCGAACAACGCTGCACAATTAGCTTTTTTGAAAATAAGAAAACGACGCCACAAATCACTTTTAGAATCACGTTACACCGTCTCCAGGGTAACCAGCTCGATAGTTATCTTTAGCGGAAATTCCCATCGTGCTTATTTATAGATTTGGAAGTAATAATTATTTAAAGCGATATATTTCACGAAGTGTATCGACGAAGAATTGAGATAATATTATAAACTGACTGTAAATGTAGGAATTGTGCACAAATTCTTCATAAAAGGAGTAACATTGCATGTATAAGATAGAGGCGAACTGCAGGATGATACCTTTAATTGCCATCGATGATCCATTTAATGATTAACTGCATGTATATGGAAACTTTCTTAAGCTCAATATCCAACGTACTTAGTCATAGATCGACAGGACGTGTGGAAAGGATGAGAACATGTATCTCTATTTGAATTATAAGACACCCTATACCTATTTATATACTATATAACATATAATTATGTTTATGCGTGCTGAACAGATACGAAGTTTCAATCTTTGTTCAGAGACACAGTTTTGGCCAAAACACTGTAATTGTATGGCCTGTAGTTTGTTAAGTATCGATATTTTCAACTTTCTGTTTGTCATTATAAGAAAAGCATGCTTTGAATGTAACTATCTTAAACCTAAAAAAGTCGGGTTAATTGCATGGCGTTTGGAATTTGCTATTTAAAGATTAAGTAGTGACATGCATGCAAATGTCTCATTCCCGCAGGCTTAGACAAATGGTGACGCGTTAGAGCACGTATTGATCACAATAAACAGGCTTAGACAAATGGTGACGCGTTACACACGTATTGATCACAATAAACAGGCTTAGACAAATGGTGACGCGTTACACACGTATTGAACACAATAAACAGGCTTAGACAAATGGTGACGCGTTAGAGCACTTATTTAGCATGACGTAGTACTTTGTAAATTAACAGTTGATTTAGTTATGTTTGGTGTATGCCAGGCATGGTAATCTGCAATTGTAAAATCTCGGTATGTGCTTAATTACATATAGATAAATGTAAATATAATTTACGGCATGCACTCTATTACAAAGGACATGGTATGATAGTGTTAATACAATTGTATATCGGCAAAATATTTTTATATATAAGTACGTACATGCACGTTTATTCTGAATAAATGTGTTACTATTCAAGATATTGGTGTGTTGAATGGTGATCTTGCTTAAAGCTATCTTGTTTCCTTTCCATATTATTGATATTAAAACTTTATTACATAAAATATGACACACGTTCAATGACAGTTACCATGTGTGTTGTCGACCAAAGGTGGTCTATTCTAGGAAAAATAGCTATGAGGCTAGCTAACTTAAATTGACCTACATCTACAATTAATTTCTCTTAAACCCAGCAATAATCAGAATGATATTTAGAACTGGTTTTCGCTTTGAGGTAGAATCATACAAGTGTAACACTTATTTCGTGTATAAATGAGTTATACAGACACGCTTATACGACAACTTCTTGATACCAGAATGTATATCTCATTCGGAACACTGCGGCCATTCCGGACTTGTCCGGATACTCCCGAGTAATTACGAATGTGGTACGCCTTTGAACACTTTGTACAGTCTGTAACAGTAAACCCTACTGTCATAAACGAAGTTTAATTTTCAATGAAGAGACAAATGTACAGCCATAAACTATACAAAACAAAAGATGTTGTTAACGCATTTGTGTCTGCATTTTTAAACCTCACAGAGCAGAATATATAATTTATAACACAAATAGTCATAATTCCTGTTTCTTTGAAATTTGAAAAAGCCCAGATATGTAACGTTTAATTGTGTATCTTATTAATACTAATATGAGTTGAGGATCTCTCCAACTTTTGGGATGCAATCCTACTTTAATACTGCTTCATGCTTATCCCTGCGTCACTTCAGGTGTGGATACCACAGCTGTCAATAGAAAACTTACGTTTGACAATCATTTATCCAATTGTAGGCATGCGTCCTTCTTGGACACATACTTTACAAGATAGATATCATAACATTTAAATGTCTTTATTTCAATATGCATACACGTTTGAAGAAAAAACATGTTCTAACTTAGTATGCTGTATACATCACAATAAAGATTAAAAACAGAATGTATTTGTTTCAGTGAATGATGTCCTTAAGTTAACTGTTGAAAATTAGGACCCAATGAACAATCTTTTATTTATAACCTTGAAACTGTTTAAATCGAATTAACAGAGACGAAAATAAAAATATGAAAAATATGTTTATTTTACATGGTTATATCAAATTAACAATAACACATCTATAAACATAATACTGTTTGAAATAAAATCGAATTATAATAATTTGCAATCATCAACAATCATACTTGCATACATCGAGATAAGATAATGCTGTTTATAATTTTGTAAACAGGAGTACATAAAGCCAACTATAATCACGCGAATTAATACACGGACTATGTTTATCTTAAAAAAATAACGTTATAATACGATATTTAAAAAAACTAAACGAATTAAAAAATAAAACAAAAACGTATATATCACATAATTATTTAGAATAATTAGAAAATTAATTTAATATAATGAAATGTTTGTAAAAACGCATTAATACTGTCCGGTGTCGTAAAAATGAACACGCACAACAAATTGCAAAAGGAGCACAGTTTCAAATGTCGAAGAATAAGATGAGATCAGATGTGGTTGAGGTGATGGAGTGATGTCTAGTGGAGTTTGAAGAGGCGGTTCGTCAGATGCATATCATCTACATACCTACAACAGAATTAAGGATAAAACAGTCACTGGCGGCACATTCACCTGGTTAACAAGATATACAGCCGAACAGAAAAAAACCTACTAGACTTCAGAATCTTGAAGTTGGTGTAACTCTACTAGAAAAGAGAGTTGGCGACCAGAGCTGAAAGCCTTAGTAAAAATGTTTTAACGAAGTGGCTTATCAACTTAAATGGGTTTAACGATTACCATAATTCACAATTTATAAAGCAAATTACAACATGGTATCTGAACAGTTGACGCCATGGTGGGAGCACCAGGAGCACACATTACTGACACATTATCCATGCTCGTGGTCGTCCATTCGACCAAATCGCTCAGTAATGACCAAACAATATCTAGGAATAAGTCAGATCCAGGCTAGCTTGATTTGAACAGACAATTGGAACATCATTTGTTGGTTTGAACAGGTATAGTCAGTAATTTTGCATAAAAGATAAAGGTTTATACGCGAACTTTATTAAATACTGAAAGGTTGGAAATATACATTGGTAAGAAATGTCCTTATTGTGTAACAGAAAATAAACATGATCCTGAAAACAATGGGATTACATCTACATGCAACAGCTATACACTTTAAATTAAATCAATTCTTTATATTATTGTTATTATTATTATTATAGTTATTATAATTATTATTATTATTATCATCATCATCATCATCATCACTTATTTCATCACCAATAATAGAAGAACGTGTTTATATGTCATCACATTTACTACACTATTAACAGAATGATAATACACCGTGTAACAGAATGAAGGAAATAATCTACAACCCCTATACCAACTGTAGAACATACTGCCAGTCTTTTTATCTCAGTGCATACAACTTTACAATATACATACACAGCTTATTCAATTAGCATCGACCGGTAATTACAAAGGTATATACGATGCAGGTAAATCTGAATATACCCATACAGGGGGACTTTGGCGAGGACTGAAATCAAGCTACATCATGACTATAATTTGAGCGAGCGGAGCTCGCAAGACATCAACATACATAGACAATTAAACTGAGAATGGCTAATGTTTTTTGCAATACAATCCAAATGCAACATCGACAAACATGAGTTTTGCAAATCAAAATGCATCAGCATGTGATTATACTTATTTTCTGACAGGCCGATGACATGAATTAATTACCGGTTAAATAAACAAATCATTTAATCTAGCAATTACCAGCCTAGGTCGTTTTTCTATGACTCCGTCAGCGCAATGCATATGCGTAGACCGAAATAAATTCGAACAAGGGAATTATTGCGAATTGAGCGAGTTTATTTTAAGAGGAAATTCTCGCTGGGCCTTTCGACAGACGCAAAGATATGAAAACATTAATATAAGTATATATATATATAGATCTAGCGGAAGACTTCAAGATGACTTCATAACAAACACTAACAACGTTAATCTTCAGGAGAGAGGTGGGAGAAGAATTTACTGTACGGCATGTAGGTTTCAAATAGCACAAAGGAGACCATCTCATTTTATACCTTTAAATTAATTTATCTGACAAGTTAATACGCATGTGAACTGTGGTCACATGTAAATGGGCCTCTACCTGCACGTATTGTGGACTGCGGCTCATGGAAAACCGGTCGTAAGTGGCCAGTCAGTTAGTTAACATCAATTAAATGCTATGTGCGTTTGAGAGAGAAAGAGAGAGAGAGAGAGAGACAGAGACAGAGACAGAGAGACACAGAGAGAGAGAGAGAGAGAGAGAGAGAGAGAGAGAGGGAGGGAGAGAGAGAAAAGAGAGGAGGAGGAGGAGGAGGAGGAGAGAGAGAGAGAGAGAGAGAGAGAGAGAGAGAGAGAGAGAGAGGGGGGAGATATAGAGAAAGAGACCTTTAATATAAGTATGCAAGATGCCATATTTGAGATATTTAATGTATATAAAATGAAGAGTGGTACTGAAAGGTAACATGCTTAAGTGATGTCAATACGATCGATAAATTAGAAGTCCCGTATCATTGTTTATAAATAATACGAAAAAGTTAAAAAGAACAGTAATCCATTGTCTTAAATATGTACATCAAATAAGCACAATACAAGCATTAATTTTCTTACTGTACAGTGGGTCGGCTGACCACTGATTAAGAAAATAGTTAATAATATTGCAAAAGTATTAATCTATAATCATAATAAAAAGTCTACTTTATGCATGGGTATATATGAGTAGTTACAATGTTACTAGGTTAGAGCTATGCTAGTAAATATAGAGTCTAGTAGACATATATGGTCAAGAGTTACTAGTATATAGTATCCCTCTACATGCATGCAGGGTCGATTAGTTGCCTAGGTTACAGGAGTTTACCTTGTTCAAGTTCCACCATCTTTAATCTGTAGCGGATGGCAACAATAAAACAACATAAGACACAAATACAACAGACATGACATATCACGTGACATATCAGGTATCTCAGCATTATCGACACAGCTTTATTTGAAAATCATATCCTGAAACCAAAACGAACCAACATTTATTAATAAAATAATAACCTGGTAAATGTTTGAAAGGTTACAACAACAATAATCAATATTGCAACAAAACTCCTAAATATTAATGCTATCAAATTTTGTCATAAAAAACATCGTCGCATCATGGGGACTAGAGATTTCTTAATAAACATTTGATATATGACCAAAAACACGCTACAATTGAAACAAATTTGGAAAACGTGGCAAAATAAAATTTACGTTATGTTTACTCTGACAATAGTAGGATCAGTTAAATAGAATAAATCTTTAATTGTCTGATGAAAGGCAATCAATACACTGGCATTTAAGTATTAATGACTGTTCGTTTAACAAACTTTGACACTAAATAAACAACATTGTTGTGCGACAAAAGACTTGTTATTACTCGCGAGGAGTTATACGCTGTATGTAGTGCCTTGGATCGTTCCAGTATTGGCCATGTATAGTTATCACAACTTGTGCTGTGTCCATTCAACATTGTAACCTGCATACTTTCTCTTGTTAAACTACAAGCTTATTTGACACCGAATACAAAAACGATATAACCTTGCTCTTTTACAATGCCTTCAAGCAATGATTATTCTATTGTCTCTTAAAGGTTAATCACCTGTTTAGGGAATTCACGAGTTGTTGACTGTGTTTGTCAACATAACATTTTTACGGATACTTAAAACCACCAAAACATACAATATACCTCCATAACTTCTATATTCACGATTCAAACAGTGCTGCAACATGGTTTAACAAATATCCTTAATGAATGGACATCCTGATAAAATGTTGTAATTACAACTCGTGTTGTTTCCGGAGACATTATGTTATGGTATGTTATACGTTCCTAGCTGTCCTTACCATCTAACATTAATTTTTTGTTTGTACTATTTTCCACGCGGGTGTTTGAAAATGGTTTCCATTTTCCACTCAAAGTTTTAAAATCTGGATAAAGTAGAGTAACAAAGATATATAGCTGACAAGGTTTATACTCCAACGGCGTAAAAATAATATAAAGGCCTACATAGTGACGTCAAAGTCTAGAGATGACGTTTGACTATAGGCCTATACAATAACACAAGTTATAAAGGAAATCTGCCATCATGAACACTATCCCATGATAAATCATTGAAATGTTTTGCTAGTGATCATTTATCAAACAAGCTAAGATAATACGAGAAGAAACATCACATTTGCCTACTTCGTTATAAATTAAAACAGCGTTTCTGTTTATGAAATAAAAGATCAAAGCACAAAAGCATTTAACAATTATAACAGTATGTAGTAATATAATATATTGACACATAAATATACCCGCACATATTGGCCTGTAATAAAGATATATTTAGTATGCTTAATTATTTGCAATCGGTATTTCATACAACTACCTGTTTACTGTCATACTGTCATATGGGTTGATTATGTGTTCGTGTGTTGTCTTTTTTTTAATTTTGTACTGCAATTTCTTGAAAAAAAATCATAATTGTTTAAACATGTATAATTGCCGATTAACTGGCATATAAAAATGAACCTATCAGTTCAGATGAGTGTTGCTTTCGTCATGTTTGCGTCGATAAATAGTTGTATGCCATACATGTATGCGCCATTGGCAGGTGAATGTGCTGATAAAGGTCGTTTGTTGTCTTCTGTACTGGCATGTCGAATATACACGTGGTTATTAATACACTGCAAAACAAAGTGCATACAGTACATGCATGTATTTATAACGATGGGTTATGTAAAGATGGCTATCCTTATATCATTGCTTAGTCGACGTTGAAGAACGATAAGGACATAGAAAATGGATATTTGAAAATGCAGTTTCACGTGGAGTGAATGCAATTAAAGTTTGATTCTCAATACACAAACCAAGATGCAATGTTATCAGCATGTCAGTGCTGTCTGTGAGTGTGTGTCAGAGTTGTTGTGCAGGGTTGAAACTGTAGCATGGGGTTAGGCCGAGAACATGCCAGAATTGTTGGGCAGGGTTGACACTGTAACATGGGGCTAGGCCGAGAACATGCCAGAATTGTTGGGCAGGGTTGACACTGTAGCATGGGGTTAGGCCGAGAACATGCCAGAATTGTTGGGCAGGGTTGACACTAGCATAGGGTTAGGCCGAGAACATGCCATATTTGTTGGGCAGGGTTGACACTATAGCATTGGGTTAGGCCGAGAACATGCCAGATTTGTTGGGCAGAGTTGACACTGTAACGTGGGGCTAGGCCGAGAACATGCCATATTTGTTGGGAAGGGTTGACACTAGCATGGGGTTAGGCCGAGAACATGCCATATTTGTTGGGAAGGGTTGACACTAGCATGGGGTTAGGCCGAGAACATGCCAGAATTGTTGAGCAGGGTTGACGCTGTAGCATGGGGTTAGGCCGAGAACATGCCAGAATTGTTGGGCAGGGTTGACACTAGCATAGGGTTAGGCCGAGAACATGCCATATTTGTTGAGCAGGGTTGACACTGTAGCATGGGGTTAGGCCGAGAACATGCCAGAATTGTTGAGCAGGGTTGACACTGTAGCATAGGGTTAGGCCGAGAACATGCCAGAATTGTTGGGCAGGGTTGACACTAGCATGGGGTTAGGCCGAGAACATGCCATATTTGTTGGGAAGGGTTGACACTAGCATGGGGTTAGGCCGAGAACATGCCAGAATTGTTGAGCAGGGTTGACGCTGTAGCATGGGGTTAGGCCGAGAACATGCCAGAATTGTTGGGCAGGGTTGACACTAGCATAGGGTTAGGCCGAGAACATGCCATATTTGTTGAGCAGGGTTGACACTGTAGCATGGGGTTAGGCCGAGAACATGCCAGAATTGTTGAGCAGGGTTGACACTGTAGCATAGGGTTAGGCCGAGAACATGCCAGAATTGTTGGGCAGGGTTGACACTGTAGCATGGGGTTAGGCCGAGAACATGCCAGAATTGTTGGGCAGGGTTGACACTAGCATAGGGTTAGGCCGAGAACATGCCATATTTGTTGAGCAGGGTTGACGCTGTAGCATAGGGTTAGGCCGAGAACATGCCAGAATTGTTGAGCAGGGTTGACACTGTAGCATGGGGTTAGGCCGAGAACATGCCAGAATTGTTGGGCAGGGTTGACACTAGCATAGGGTTAGGCCGAGAACATGCCATATTTGTTGGGCAGGGTTGACACTATAGCATTGGGTTAGGCCGAGAACATGCCAGATTTGTTGGGCAGAGTTGACACTGTAACGTGGGGTTAGGCCGAGAACATGCCATATTTGTTGAGCAGGGTTGACGCTGTAGCATAGGGTTAGGCCGAGAACATGCCAGAATTGTTGAGCAGGGTTGACGCTGTAGCATGGGGTTTGGCCGAGAACATGCCAGAATTGTTGGGCAGAGTTGACACTGTAACGTGGGGCTAGGCCGAGAACATGCCATATTTGTTGGGCAGGGTTGACACTGTAGCA
The DNA here is from genome assembly GCA_007844125.1 of Sinonovacula constricta. Classification (NCBI taxonomy): domain Eukaryota; kingdom Metazoa; phylum Mollusca; class Bivalvia; order Cardiida; family Solecurtidae; genus Sinonovacula; species Sinonovacula constricta. Next base: position 2,786,969 of record CM017557.1, on the reverse strand, counting down.
TGGGGTTTGGCCGAGAACATGCCATATTTGTTGGGCAGGGTTGACACTATAGCATTGGGTTAGGCCGAGAACATGCCAGAATTGTTGGGCAGAGTTGACACTGTAACGTGGGGCTAGGCCGAGAACATGCCATATTTGTTGGGCAGGGTTGACACTGTAGCATGGGGTTTGGCCGAGAACATGCCATATTTGTTGGGCAGGGTTGACACTGTAGCATGGGGTTTGGCCGAGAACATGTCAGATTTGTTGGGCAGAGTTGACACTAGCATGGGGTTAGGCCGAGAACATGTCAGATTTGTTGGGAAGGGTTGACATTGTAGCATGGGGTTTGGCCGAGAACATGTCAGATTTGTTGGGAAGGGTTGACATTGTAGCATGGGGTTTGGCCGAGAACATGTCAGATTTGTTGGGAAGGGTTGACATTGTAGCATGGGGTTAGGCCGAGAACATGTCAGATTTGTTGGGAAGGGTTGACACTGTAGCATGGGGTTTGGCCGAGAACATGCCAGATTTGTTGGGCAGGGTTGACACTGTAGCATGGGGTTTGGCCGAGAACATGTCAGATTTGTTGGGCAGGGTTGACACTAGCATGGGGTTAGGCCGAGAACATGCCAGATTTGTTGGGCAGGGTTGACACTGTAGCATGGGGTTTGGCCGAGAACATGCCATATTTGTTGGGCAGGGTTGACACTGTAGCGTGGGGCTAGGCCGAGAACATGCCAGATTTGTTGGGCAGGGTTGACACTGTAGCATGGGGTTTGGCCGAGAACATGTCAGATTTGTTGGGCAGGGTTGACACTGTAGCATGGAGTTTGGCCGAGAACATGCCAGAATTGTTGGGCAGAGTTGACACTGTAACGTGGGGCTAGGCCGAGAACATGCCAGATTTGTTGGGCAGGGTTGACACTGTAGCATGGGGTTTGGCCGAGAACATGCCAGATTTGTTGGGCAGGGTTGACACTGTAGCATGGGGTTTGGCCGAGAACATGCCATATTTGTTGGGCAGGGTTGACACTGTAGCATGGGTTTTAGCCGAGAACATGCCAGATTTGTTGGGCAGGGTTGACACTAGCATGGGGTTAGGCCGAGAACATGCCAGATTTGTTGGGCAGGGTTGACACTGTAGCATGGGGTTTAGCCGAGAACATGCCAGATTTGTTGGGCAGGGTTGACACTGAAGCATGAAGCTAGGCCGAGAACATGCCAGATTTGTTGGGCAGGGTTGACACTAGCATGGGGTTAGGCCGAGAACATGCCATATTTGTTGGGCAGGGTTGACACTGTAGCATGGGGTTTAGCCGAGAACATGCCAGATTTGTTGGGCAGGGTTGACACTAGCATGGGGTTAGGCCGAGAACATGCCAGATTTGTTGGGCAGGGTTGACACTGTAGCGTAGGGTTTAGCCGAGAACATGCCAGAGTTGTTGGGCAGGGTTGACACTGTAGCATGGGGTTTGGCCGAGAACATGCCATATTTGTTGGGCAGGGTTGACACTGTAGCGTGGGGCTAGGCCGAGAACATGCCAGATTTGTTGGGAAGGGTTGACACTGTAGCATGGGGTTAGGCCGAGAACATGCCAGATTTGTTGGGAAGGGTTGACACTAGCATGGGGTTAGGCCGAGAACATGCCAGATTTGTTGGGAAGGGTTGACATTGTAGCATGGGGTTAGGCCGAGAACATGCCAGATTTGTTGGGCAGGGTTGACACTAGCATGGGGTTAGGCCGAGAACATGCCAGAATTGTTGGGCAGGGTTGACACTGTAGCATGAAGCTAGGCCGAGAACATGCCAGAATTGTTGGGCAGGGTTGACACTGTAACGTGGAGCTAGGCCGAGAACATGCCAGAATTGTTGGGCAGGGTTGACACTGTAACATGGGGCTAGGCCGAGAACATGCCAGAGTTGTTGAGCAGGGTTGACCCTGTAGCATGGGGCTAAGCCGAGAACAAGCCAGAGTCGTTGAGCAGGGTTGACACTGTAGCATGGGGCTAGGTCAAGAACAACTAGTCAGCCAGAGTTGTTGGACATGATTGACACTGTAGCATATACTGTGTAGGCCGAGAACATGCCAGAGTTGTTGGACATGATTGACACTGTAGCATATACTGTGTAGGCCGAGAACAGTCAGCCAGAGTTGTTGGACATGGTTGACACTGTAGCATATACTGTGTAGGCCGAGAACATGCCAGAGTTGCTGGACATGGTTGACACAGTAGCATATACTGTGTAGGCCGAGAACATGCCAGGGTTGTTGGACATGGTTGACACTGTAGCATATACTGTGTAGGCCGAGAGCAGTCAGCCAGAGTTGTTGGACATGGTTGACACTGTAGCATATACTGTGTAGGCCGAGAACATGCCAGAGTTGTTGGACATGATTGACACTGTATCATATACTGTGTAGGCCGAGAACATGCCAGGGTTGTTGGACATGGTTGACACTGTAGCATATACTGTGTAGGCCGAGAACATGCCAGAGTTGTTGGACATGGTTGACACTGTAGCATATACTGTGTAGGCCGAGAACATGCCAGATGTGCTGGACATGGTTGACACTGTAGCATATACTGTGTAGGCCGAGAACATGCCAGAGTTGCTGGACATGGTTGACACTGTAGCATATACTGTGTAGGCCGAGAACATGCCAGAGTTGCTGGACATGGTTGACACTGTAGCATATACTGTGTAGGCCGAGAACAGTCAGCCAGAGTTGTTGGACATGGTTGACACTGTAGCATATACTGTGTAGGCCGAGAACATGCCAGAGTTGCTGGACATGGTTGACACTGTAGCATATACTGTGTAGGCCGAGAACATGCCAGAGTTGCTGGACATGGTTGACACTGTAGCATATACTGTGTAGGCCGAGAACATGCCAGAGTTGTTGAACATGGTTGACACTGTAGCATATACTGTGTAGGCCGAGAACATGCCAGAGTTGCTGGACATGGTTGACACTGTAGCATATACTGTGTAGGCCGAGAACATGCCAGAGTTGCTGGACATGGTTGACACTGTAGCATATACTGTGTAGGCCGAGAACATGCCAGAGTTGCTGGACATGGTCGACACTGTAGCATATACTGTGTAGGCCGAGAGCATGCCAGAGTTGCTGGACATGGTTGACACTGTAGCATATACTGTGTAGGCCGAGAACATGCCGGAGTTGCTGGACATGGTTGACACTGTAGCATATACTGTGTAGGCCGAGAACAAACAGTCAGACATCAACAGTTTGGTTCCTAAGTGTTCCCCAAACAGAACGGGGGGAAATCGATAGCGATTTGTCCTTATTAGTGACGACTTTCCAGACGCGTAAACTCTGCTATCATAAATGAATTGTGTAAATAGTGTCTGTTGTAGGCAAACCTGATCAATGGCAAACAAAGCAGGCTATCAGTCTTACCTTGTAAAGAACACAAACGATAGGGTCTGGCCTTAAAATAACAATTATAAAGGCCAAAATATATCGAATAATCGGGGTTAGAAATGTAAACAGATAAACTGCCTGTTGTACATTGTCGTAAGTTAATTGAAATACACGTACTCGTAAAATGAAAAGCAGACAGTATTCTTTCTTTCAATATATAGGCCTACCATCAAACCAAAACATATAACAATTACTGTCATCACATCAACACCATTTTGGCGCAGTAGTTCCAATATGGTCACTTAATTATAGATGAAATACACAGTAGCAACCTTTGTTGTATTGCAACATTGTTTGTACTGTGTAGTAAGTACACGATATGACCAAACTGGAAAGCCAGAAAATACCTAAATATACATATCTGAATTCGTTTTACCTGTCATTCATGATTGTGAACATTAATTAGTTCAGCACCGACATAAAACGTTGATATGTATGTCATCTGCCGGTACGTGTGTGTTGGGTCATTATCATGCCAAGCAATGTACAGATATAACTGTTTTTGGGTGACGATCCTTGTACAGCCCCTTTACAACCCTCTGATGTAGGAACATATATTACTATACCAATATATGATAAGGCAGGGTGTATGTGTGCGGTATAGGTATGTTTACCTATCTCATGAAATCATACCGTTTAAGATTGGATGGTGATACAATTATGATCCCGTTGCTTATCTGTCGGGTCAATTAATTCAATAGACGAAAAAGTATTACACAGTTTAGCGACAAAAACTTTATATGTGAAGGCAAAAATATATACATTATGGTCTTATTTCGTTTGTCTTGAAAACTTGTAAGGACCGAAATTAAGCAAGGCCACATAAATATTTTTAACATAAAAAAACACCAACAAAATAATTAAAAATAGTCTTTTTGTAGGATGATCAGTAGGCATATTGTAAATGAGTAAACGTACATATTTGAGAACACATTCAAAGTAATTCGCAAGTATATAGTGCAGTTAATCTTTTTGTCGAATACGTTTTAGTAAAATGGCATTTTACCAGGTATAAATATGCATAAAATTAACCGCTAATCTTCAAAGTAGAAAATCTGTTTTGGTTACAACAAAATGCAACGCCTTACCTGGTCATTGGACTGTTGACTATAGGGAAACGTTTGGTGGGTCTCTCTGCGATAAGTGGCGGCAGTGAGTAACTAGTTCCCCAGTTGGGTGGGTTGAGACAGAAGCTGCTTCCCCGAGACGGCAACATCTGGCGCAGAGTCGAGTAGTCCTCGCAGCGAGTCGACGGGTGCGACGGGAAGTTCACGGCAGAGGTACTGCGCTCGAAACTCCTAAGGGGAGGATCCATCGTCGGCAGCCAGTGGCGCTCCACCGCCGGGAGTGTCCGCGGGGCGACTAGTTTGTGCCGTGGAACTGGGGCCGTGGAACGTAAATCTGTCGGCACGTATCGTTTTGTTACCCATACAGTTTCCACCTCGGGTCTACCCGCCTCACCTTCCATATATTCCCTTTCCCGTTCTTCAAGTTCTTTTAAATATCTACTATATGCTTGTTTGTACGCTCCAAACGCACCCATACTTAGGGCCGCCATTTTGCCTTTGTCGACAGTAGTCAATAGCGACGTCGTACAGACACTCGGAACAACTTGGCCTTAAACGTCGTGCGACAACTGTGAGCGTTTAAATGCCGATCGCCTTTAAAATACTCCCGATAAAGTTCAATGTAAATCGAGGTCTATTCATTGGGTAAATGTAATCGGCTTGTCCCTTGTATTTAATCCTTCAGTTTGAATAGTGTAAGTAAACTCTACACCTATACCGCTACCCAGCTGAATGTTTATAGCGAATCAAATTACAGGGGAATAATAAGCTGTGCCGTTATGTTTTTCACTGTAATGAAAGGAATTGCATAATACATGCTCATCAGCTATTCTTGATTTTCTTTAAAAGAAATCAACGAGTCGACTATTTTGACAAAAATACACTTGTAATGTTCTCTTAAGTGACGTTTCTTACATTTGTATACGTATGACGTCATTACGTCAATGTCACAAACTCGTAAAATTTGGTCTAGGCTATATATTTGCAGTGTAAACTTGTCGCTGTTAAAATGTTTGAAATAAACAAGAAACATGTATGTCAGTGCGAGATCAGTTTTAACTTTTAATATTTAACATGGCGCTTTGCAACGCTGCATTATAAAATCATTGGATTGGACATAACATAAAAGATTCGACATATCCGTCAAACGGCCGTTATGGCGTCATTGTAAAGAGCCAAAAGCGTTGTATCTCTGTATACATTAAATTGCTATCTTATTTTATGAATTTCACTATATATACCCGATTTATCCAGCACTATAAAATTTACCCTTTTGCCAGAAGTGACTTTTTTTTTTTTACAAAATATCGCGATTGTGACGCCATATTAACCAGTTAAAATGCACGAACATGGTTTTCCGTCCATAGTATACGATTTACATTCGTCCGTTTAACCCTAATAAATGAAAGCTAAAATCATTAGTAAGTCCAGTTGTATAGAATGAAAGCTACGCGAATTCTCTTTTAAAATGAGTATAGTTTAACTTCTTTGATTAATGAAAATAAACATTGCTTCACATGTGCATTCATCACATATTTGGGATCAAAATTAATGAGCCAATTATTCAACTTTAAGTTGTTTCCTATGCATACAATTTTAATATTCAACACAATTACAGCTTTAATTTGCAACTAAATGATGCATTACAACGGGTATATGTCGTGTATAACTGGGCGGGAAACCATGTTACTGGATCGTTTAAACATGTTTTCACACCAAACTCAACACGCTGGTTTAGAAATCCTCAAAATTTTGAAAGAAAACTAACTTTACTACAAATTTCCTCTTATAATAGTAAATAATTTCGAATAAGGTTTAAAATGGACATTTCTAAAATGTGTACAAAAACAACTATAAATATCGCAAAATAACGTGTTTTCATGGTTTATTAATGATTTTTAGCCATTTGAGGCAAGAAAATGAAGATATGAGGCCACAAAATAAGTTTATCACAAAACGGGATTATATACAAAACGGGTTGTAACATTCCACCTCCATTGCTACAAGCAACTTCATATGAGACGATATGTCGTCTTCTACCATCAATGCTTTAAATGTGGATTAAGAACAAACTGTTAAATGTCATCAGGTGCTTAAATGTTATGTATGCTACGTATAGATGTTAACAATATCACTACTTTCTCTTTCACGCCAGGAATAAACAGCTTAAACCGAGATTACACTGACTTTACTGACACTTGTTTTAATCCGAGTACTCGAGCAACGATTTTAATACTCGAGTATATGCGAGCTATCGTGTATTCGACCATGTTCCTATACTCGTTGACATCTATGTGAAAATCCCTTGACTATATGTACCTAGCGGTACACGATTGAGCAACAGTAACCAATGACATCTATGTGAAAATCCCTTGACTATATGTACCTACCGGTACACGATTGAGCAACAGTAACCAATGACATCTATGTGAAAATCCCTTGACTATATGTACCTACCGGTACACGATTGAGCAACAGTAACCAATGACATCTATGTGAAAATCCCTTGACTATATGTACCTTCCGGTACACGATTGAGCAACAGTAACCAATGACATCTATGTGAAAATCCCTTGACTATATATACCTGCCGGTACACGATTGAGCAACAGTAACCAATGACATCTATGTAAAAAATCCCTCGACTATATGTACCTACCGGTACACGATTGAGCAACAGTAACCAATGACATCTATGTGAAAATCCCTTGACTATATATACCTGCCGGTACACGATTGAGCAACAGTAACCAATGACATCTATGTGAAAATCCCTTGACTATATGTACCTACCGGTACACGATTGAGCAACAGTAACCAATGACATCTATGTGAAAATCCCTTGACTATATGTACCTACCGGTACACGATTGAGCAACAGTAACCAATGAAATCTATGTGAAAATCCCTTGACTATATGTACCTACCGGTACACGATTGAGCAACAGTAACCAATGAGAGTTCATAAGAGATTTAAGAAATAGGTTAACGTATGTTCTTGTATAAATAAGACAACTATCTGCATTGATAATAAACAAACAAACGTATGTATTTAAAATATTTATTCTTTTGGTGTGCTGATCACTCGTGAACAACAGATTACAAATCGTTAACACAGAAACCAATATACAGTTACAAACATGTAGTGAACATTTGAACAACAAATAGAGACAGTTTATCAGGACTAAATGGACAGCCACATCACATTTAGATGCAGTCTTGCTTGTGTTTATCTTACAGAAAAAATATACTATTCAAAGTTCCTTCTCTGAGCTTATGTAAATGGTTGTCATAGTTGATCTTCTACAAACAAGTTAAATTGTACACAATACGTTGACCTTAAAATAAATCTTAATCTTCAAGAACTTTTAAGTGTTTTTTTTTCTGCAGTAACATTCTAAGGTTTCAAAATATAACCATTGCCTCCATTATAATCACATGATTATGTATGTTGTATTTTGCTTTTTTATTCTAACTATAAAGAAATAGTCAAAAGCATAGCACTGCTGTATCAAGTAAATGATTTTAAGTACTAGTAATATTGACGCTGCATAGTGTACTTACTAAATTAAAGAAAGAGTAGACAAGGGGAGGCCACTGTAGTTGCAGTAGGTTCTACAACATAAATGCCTGGACATATTCCTAGAAACTAAGCTACAAATAGTGCAATAATGCAGAGTCTGCTGAGACAGCTCTAAACTGAACTAACTCACCTGAATGTACACTACTGGCTTTGACCTGAGCAATTATTTCTTAGCACACTACGGCACTTATTGCATTATAATCTTCAAAGGGTAAGTTTCATTCCTATTGCACTATTAAAAGCCAATCAAATCCAGAATAGTTAGGGTCAACACACAGGGAAACAAAGGTGTCCAAAAAGTAAGAAATAAATAAGCATAAGTGACAACACAAAGCAATTAACCATGCATATTTTTTTGCTGTTTGTATTTTCTTTGCAAAATTGAACCACAAACATTACACAACAAAAACCGAAGGATGCCCCTACCAACACATTGTTATGAACATGATACATTATACAATCTTCCTTAACAGTTTCTTTCCAATCAACACATCAATGGTCACACCTTTAACATCACAGTAACACCTGCCAACATAAAGAAATAAAGGACAATGGCTTCAAGGAACAAGATTCAAATGAAATTATATTTTCCTATTTAATTTTTAAAATGTTAATACCATAATAGTTTGTTTTTTTTTACAATAAAATCTGGGAAATGTTTAAATTTATAAAAATAATTCATTTTTATTTGATTACATTTAAACTTTGTGGTGTATGTTTACATTGACACCAATACTTATGTACAAAAACTACTAAATGGTGACATTTGGTTCAAGAGGGCAGTGGTGATTGTGATAAAGCAAAGTGTAACTGATGTGAGGAGTTTGGCCGATAACAACCAATCAGAAAGCTTGGCTTGTGAAGCATAGAAACAATAATTTACAAGTAAAGCAGCACTTTGGTAGTCTTTAAGTGAAAATCTACTTGTAGGAGATATTTAACATCAATAAAAGTCAACAATATAACATGATTAAGGTAATCATAAGGACGGACACATGTAGACAAAGACCATCATTATGTAGGAGCAGACAGTCTATTTTTCAAAATAAAAGGTTAGTATCTTTGATAATGTAAATTGTTTTAGCATTGTTAAAACAAAAATTGTATCTGTGCATTCAGATTCAATTTTAAATGTTCTAAAAATTAAAAAAAAATATACATAATAAATAATATATTTCTGCCAAGAGTTAACCCTGTTATATTGCATTATGACCTTTGACAATAATTTTGATAATTGGATCTGTAAAGAAGCCACCTTAAGACAAAAGACACATTAAAGCGTTTAAAGTTGTAAGACATGATCCTGCTCCAATTGTGCCTATAAGTAGTACAACAGTTATAATGGCACTTCTGATTGTAAAAGAAACACAACATGTTTAACAATAAAAATTTAGAAATATGGATACACTTGCTTGTTTTCAGTGTTTGGAGGAAGGAATCAACAGTGTGAGGATGGAGCAACAAACATAACTGCTCAGATAAACACTTCTATGAGATGATCAGATATCAGATGCATCTAGAAGGATGTTACAAAATTTCAACTTCCTGTTTAAAGGAATTTAAAAGACCAACCAAATAACTCTTTCAAATGTGATGATAGTGAATGTTATTAATTTATCATAACCTCTTTTACATTTATATTTTATATACAATTCCGTATATAAATAACAGCTCAAGCAGTTTCATACCACTTGTCTAGTGTGTTTAATGACATATTTGTAATAGGCTTGACATGTTTTAACTATATTGTCTTACATCATACACTGGAGATGGCGCAGTGGTCACTGAGGAATTCTGATTGGACGGAGTGGGTCAGGGTAGGGCTGACTTAGGACAAACAACACATTATACCACACAATGCACAACTTAGAGAAAGATAATAAAATATAATTAACATAGAAGGTAAATCCGAAAAATGCCCATGAATGATATAATAAACAAAAGAACAGTCTAAGAGCTACATACACAATCAAAGTTGATAAACCAACAAGCATACACCCTCATGAAGACACATTTAACATAGGGCATGCATAAACATACAGAATATGAAGTCATATCCACACATAGACACATGTGGACACATATGCCAAACAAACACAGGGCTTGTAGAACACATATGCCAAAATTAATACATAACCAGATGTGTAAGACTATCAACTGTTTTCTGAAATAAGCAAAGATGAACAAAATAAATAAACCATACAAAATATGTGCACTGAAAGCCATGGAAAAACTAGTACATTCATACATGAAAAACTTTAGTTATATCACCAAAATTAATAAAACTAAACTACTGTGTCATTTGTATTCTATTTTTATTTTAAATATGTAGTAACAGTGTTATTTGACAACCTTAGTAAAGCTTTATGGGCTATTAATGATAAATTGTTGAATAATAAGTATGAGTTTGTAAATGTTAAGCTTGCATACAAGACTTTGAGCTTTCATCTCAAGTTATATAAGTTTCTACTACAGTGCATGTATGTATTCTTGTATATATGTATATATGTATAATAATTTTCTCAATAAATTAGGTACAGAAACCATGAGTTAGCGCTACACATGACTTGCCTGCAAGGTGTATGACTGTATAGGCAGCAAGGTTTCTATACTAGATGACAATAATGTGCTATTCCCAGCTACTTTAGTCAATAACCCATGATGATTAACTTAATATCAGACAACTACATGAAGGGGTAGAACAGTGCATCACTACAGTCTACCAGCAGTGTAGATCCTTTTCCAGCATACCCTGTCTGATCTGGATCTACACTATCTGTCTATACCTGTTTCAGCACAACCTGTCTTATCTGGATCTACACTATCTGTCTATACCTGATCCATCATAACCTGTCTGATCTGGATCTACACTATCTGTCTATACCTGATCCATCACAACCTGTCTGATCTGGATCTACACTATCTGTCTATACCTGATCCATCATAACCTGTCTGATCTTGATCTACACTATCTGTCTATACCTGATCCTGCACAACCTGTCTGATCTGGATCTACACTATCTGTCTATACCTGATCCAGCATAAACTGTCTGATCTGGATCTACACTATCTGTCTATACCTGATCCAGCATACCCTGTCTGATCTGGATCTACACTATCTGTCTATACCTGATCCATCACAACCTGTCTGATCTGGATCTACACTATCTGTCTATACCTGATCCAGCATAACCTGTCTGATCTGGATCTACACTATCTGTCTATACCTGATCCAGCATACCCTGTCTGATCTGGATCTAAGCTTTCTGTCTATACCTGATCCTGCACAGCCTGTCTTATTATGATCTACACTATCTGTCTATACCTGATCCTGCACAACCTGTCTTATTATGATCTACACTATCTGTCTATACCTGATCCTGCACAACCTGTCTGAACTGGATCTACACTATTTGTCTATACAGATCTACATTATCAGATGCCTGATTAACAAACATAGAGTATGAGAGAGTATGAGAAAAAGTCTCATACATCCTGGCCATGAAATGTGACAACAGTCAACAAACTAAGCAATCAAACTACAACCATTAACCAAAGTTAGTAACATATCTTCAAGTACCAGTGAGTATTTATTACATAGTTTACTACACTGTACATGCCAGTGACACACTCATGTATTTGTAGTTTCTGCATTGACAGGCCTGATGGCCAATTGTATTAAATTAACATCATGTCAGTTATACTAATTTATGTGTTTATTTCTAGTTTCACCATTCAGATTTTTAAAGTTTTAAAACAATGTTTTGTCAACATATATTAAAAATAAAAAAACAAATTAATTATGGTCAATGTTATAAAAAACAGAGGCAAATTGTGTGTCCCAGTGATCCTACAGACTTTAAATATCTTTGTTTATAAGAAAACAATCAATGAGTCTTAAATATTTTTTATGTATCATATACAGATATAATAGTATACCATGTAGAAACACCTAGCTAGTACTTATACAATATCATTTTATCTCAGTAGTCTTGTAAGTTTTGAATACTATAAAATATTAATTCACTGATGTTATAGTGGACGGATAACAATATAAAGGAGAAATGACAGGTAAACAATGTAAACACATACAAGGCTGTAATAGTTACAGGAAATGTCACACAGTGACGCAGGGATTACAGTTTTGCATCAGTAGTTTGGTTTTTTGATAAAAACACTTTCCATAACATACAAGCTATCTTGTGTCAGCAAATTCAACAATACATCATTATACATTCTTTAATAAATATAACATTAAATTATCCAAAACACCTTAAATATTGTTTCACACTTTGATTACACAACATATTGCAAAGCACCCTTATCCACAACAATATTATCTAAAACTAAACAATCTGTTCATATTTGAATATTTAACACTTAACAGCTTGACAAAATATTGAGTAATACATCCAACATGGATGAATTGAGTGAAAGAATCATTTACTATCCACCATACAGTCACCTTAATTATGGAATGCATGAAAACTCTATCACTATTAGTTTATCATCTTGTGCCACTCCCATCTAGTTCCCTCCCATAAGTTCTGCCTTTAACTTGTTAGCTATTGTCCGCCTCATTTCTATCTTCTTCTGCTCCTCCTCGGACAGTTGTTTCTTCTCCTCTCCCTTGTCACCCTCTGGTTGGAGACTCTGTCTGGCAGCCCGCGATGACATTGGGCGTGTCGGTTGACTCTGCTCAGCGGACAGCAGCTGTTTCTCTCTCTCAGCCTTCTTCATAGCGATCAATTTGTCTCGCTGCTGGATGAGGTAGGCTTGTCGCTTCTTGATCTCCTCCGCACTCATTCCAGCCATGGCCGCCTGAACATGGAGGAAAGAAAACACGAGTGTTACACATGAGAAATGACAATGTTGTTGGAACCTAGACTGCAGAAGATGTATGAAGTACTCTAGGTCACAATATAATGAATTGTTAAATATTTACTGTTAATTCATACAAAAGTTTTTCTTTTGTTATTTGCTTTTTAACTATTTTTAATTTGATGGTCACTTTTTGCAGACAAGCTACATGAACATTAAAGAAGATTTCATTCAGAGGCATTCAGCATAAATCTGACAAGATTAGTTGTGCAAATATCAATACTTGTTGACAGTACACCATACCTGTTCAGCTGCAGTAAGCATTTAGATCTATGGTGGTAGCATTCTGAATGCCATCTTTATTTCTCACAGACAGTTAACCATGACATAATCTATGAATAAATTTGTCAGATATTTGACTTACTGCAGCCTTCTGTACAGCATCATTATGAGACGGGGACTGTGCAGACTCTGCCTGAGCATCCTGTAGCCACTGGGCAGCGGCCTGACTGCTGCTGATGCCTGGAAGTTTGGGCGCCCCCTGTAGGCCAGGGCCTAAACTAGTCTGGGACAGGGCAGGGCCAGAACCAGCTGACACCCCCATGGCACCACCTGTGCTCAAAGCACCAGGGGTGATGATCCGCGGCTGTTAGGGAAGAGAATTGTTGTTGTTTTTTGCTAATACATCACAGCTACACAACACATGTTGATGAAAGTAATATCAAGCTTGTCCTGGAGAAATATAACTCTAAAGGTGTAGTTAGAACCACTAGCATGCAGCAGTTCAGCTGAAAGACTTTCCCACATAAACATTTTTACACTAACTCTCAGCAATGGGTGCCTCAGAAAAAAGAATGTGTTATGGATCTGTACATCAAAGCCATACCTATGGATCAACATATCTTTTAAAGTCATATACTTGTAAAATGTTATACAATTTAAAGCAAAGTTAAATTAAAGTTAAAGTAAAATACAACAGCAAATTTTTGTGCCTGAAAAAGTACTTATTTGTTGCTATAAAATTAAATTCAAACTTAAATTAATGTGCACAAATATATTTGAAATCAAAGGAAATTCAGCTAAAACCAAGGAATAGCGATCAAACTATAGCTTATACAAGGACTGAAGGCAAACTCCAGCTAGAGCAGGAGACTATAGTTATCAATAGTTACCTGTTCCTTCTTTGCTGGAGTGGGTACAGCAGGGGATGGGATAGGGACCTTAGGCCTGTCCTGGGTCACAGGGGCCAGAGGGGGCATGTCCTTCAGACTCAGACTGGCCATGGCCTGGACGATAACAGAACATATGCCATCAAGTGTTACACAAATCTTAAAACATTTGGTATTGCTAAGAAATGCTATCAATGCAGAGGAACGGTCTAAATACAATTGCATTAGATTATCTTTCAGAACATAGTTTTACTTAGAAACCATAGCCTAATGCAACTCCTATCTGTAGATGATTTTTTATCACTGAACTGAGTTGACAGTACTTTAAGTCAACCTGTCTATACAATGACTGGTTATTATGTTAACGTAGATAGAGGCTTCTGACAGATCATTTCACCTTCGAGTAGATAATGTGAACAGAAAATATAGTTTTAAATGTACAATACTGTGTTGTTGTTTTTAATTCATTTAAAATATCTATTAAACACATCAAGCCAAACAACATTTTCTTAAAACCAATCCATTATGAGGAAAAAAAGTAGCACCTGACTCGATGTAAAGTTTATGTAATTGCTATTTAATCTGTGCAAACATGACCTCCACGTTATTACCCCTTTATAAAACAAAATAGAATGTTAAGTATATAATCTCTGACAATTAAGTTAATTAGTTTACACAGCTCTATATCTATAAGAGTTGAATCAAGCTGAAGTGTTAGTTGTTACTAGTTAAAGCATTTTTAAAGCAGAACTAATGCTACACGCACATAGTTTGTTATTCTAGTTAGTTTACAGCAGGCAATAACAGCCAATAAATTGTAAGTCATACTTATTATTAATGAAGACATAATGATTTAAAGCATGATGTGCATTTTATGGCAAAATAATATTTAGGAGAGAAAAAAAATGTTAAAAATCCAAATTTGAACAGTGGACTAAAGAAACAAAATGTTCTGGCAACTATATTTGTTATTTTCATGCATACAACTTAACTACAAATCTGCTTTTAAAAACAACAATCATATCAATCTGTTGTAACAACTTAAATAAACAGTACTGGCCTAGCTTAACACTAGCTTAACTCTCTCTAGATCAAACAAACTGATAAAACAAGTTTCTTGAAAAAAAATACACATTCAAATCACACTATCAATCTTAAACTAATTCCCATGAAAATGAGAAACATGCATGTAGACAAAACATTGTCTAAACAAATAAAACCCTAAAGTAAACATGCGGAAAGAATACACAAATAGCACCAGAAAAACACTGAAAATGAAAAACTACAAATTTCAAATTATGTATTAGTCTGATATCTTCCATTTTAACAATAATTTAAGGACTTTCTGGACTGTGCCTTGTTTGGCCAGCTGGGAGAAATGCTTTATCAACAGCAAATAATTTCAGTAAAATTTGCTAAATTAAGTGCATTTTTTAAAATTTTTACATATGAAAAAAAAAAGAAATATAATTCTGTTTACATTTTTGCTAACCAGGACCCAAGATTTAATGGCACCAGTCCCAAGTTTTTGCATGAAAAGCATTTGATCTGTTGACTAAAAATTAAGCAATCAATCTTAACCCAAATTAAAGTTTAACAAGCATGCACTTAAAGAATCCATTGTCTTGATTAGGTTCCCATAAGCACAGATACATCTTCAATTAATAAAATTAAAATAACAAATGAGAATTCTGTTGTTTTAGCCTAAATCCTGCTGGAAACTCAGAAGCAAAATAGTGTATATCCTGATCAGAAAGCACACAACAAAGGATCTAACTGATCTGGAGTTACATTACTAGCCTAAGTCATTAACATGACTAAGTAAACAAATTGACTGTTTTAATTGACTTTCACAAAACAGAATCATAAAGGATTAAAATTTTCCCAAATTGTTAAAATTTCTGAAGACTAACTAGAAATGTCACTTAAATATGACCATGACTTAGCACTGGCAACTGGTATGCAGGACACAGCTTCAAGTGACTATCAGTAAGATGTTAATTGAATAACTGCAGCAATTGACAAAGCAATAGTCATATAACAATAATATACAATGTGAGTAGGCATTTAACAGAAATGCCCTTTAATTTGACCTTTCATGTGACCTTGGCCTTTTTTGTTGTTGAAGAGCATCTTTAAATGCAAAACATATTTTCTTACATGCAGGCTCTGTGAAACAGTAAAATATTCTAAATAGATATTAACAGAATGAACAATATGCAACAAAAGATCAACTTTCAACATTAACCTTGAATGTCTGTAGATGATAAAGGTGGATGTTAGATCTGTAAACAATGTGGAATCATGGGCCAAGACATTGAAATGGGATGGGCAGTCATACGGACAGACTGAGGGATGAACTGCTATATGCCACTGACTAGGTCATACAAATGCACACATAAAAGGTTAGGCAGTCAAATCAGGAAGACAGTATCAGAGCACTTGTATATATTTGATGTAGAATTACATGCTACAACCTAAATATAGTACTAGTATAATCTAGCTTCAGTTATAGAGTATGCGTGCTAAGCCAAAACAGAAACGAAAGTTACCAAACTGGCATCCTTTCTGATTTTGATCTACAACAAAATCAGACATAAAATAAATATTGACAATAATTAAAGAACATGAGCAATATATATCACTTGTCGTAAAATCTGATGCAGTAATTAATGTTTCAATTAGGCAATATATGAATGAGTTGCCACATAGACCAATGCAATGACAAGTACTTGACTTTCACCCAATTTTTTCAGTGAAATGCTTTAAAGAGAGTATGAATATAAGAATAAACACATATGACTATCATAATATGTTAAGGTACAGGAAAAAAAGGCTAAGACAGTTAAACTTTTAAAATTTGAATTGATACACAAACACAGGTTCATCCATTACACTCTTGAAAGAATAAGATTTCACAACTCTGTAGTACTTGTACAATCGTTAGAGCTTCAGATCCAGCTATGGGCCCTTGATGGCACTCAAGCAAACATAAGGTTAGTTCTATGACTGGTTGACCAGGATAATGTGACTGATTGTGGTATCATGCCAGATACTTGCTTTAAACAGTGAAGGCAGCACTTTATCTAGTTCATGTGGGTACATCTTCAAATAACTGTCAGTGGAACAAATAACCCAACCTAGAAGTATAGTTATTATGGATAAATTATGTTTCACTGAGGAAGATTCCAGACAATTATCTTGTCAGAACCACCTACAAACTACAGGTCAGCTATAAGAACTCCTCAACTTTTTACCAAACTAGAAACTGAGCCCATAAGATGTGCAGCTGATACTAAATTCATCCTTAAACCTCTCACACACAAGGTCCACTCATTTACAAGTTTGGTCTGCTCATCAACAAACCTGACCAACTCATTTTCAAGCCAAACCAACTCCTTCATAAGCCAGGTCTACTCATTCAGAAGCCTGATCGACTCATTTACAAGCCTGATCAACTCAATTCATAAGCCTGGTCCATTCATTCACAATCTTGGCCTTATCATTCACAAGCCTAAACAAATAATTCACAGCCTGGTCAACTCATTCACTGACTTACAAGGGTAGTTTGTGAATTAATTAACAAGCCTGAATAACTCACCTCATTCATCTTCTGTTTTTCCAATTGTTTTTGCTGCTCCAGCTGTGAAACTTCATGTTTCGTCACCTCTATCATCTTGTCTTCTTGATGCTCGTTTTTCTTCTGTTCCTTCTTCAGTCGTCTCTGTTCCTCTTCATACTCTCGCTTAGACTGCCTGCAATACACATCAATGATTAGATAACCAGCTCTAGAAATGCCATCACTTATGACATCCCCATCATTTTTTTCATCGCTATGTGCTTTATATCATTAAAACAATCATCACCATCAGCAAGGTAAACATCATCTATATTGGCAGCAACAGCAGTGCGGCAATTTATTTTGTATTTGTATTTGGGGTTTATGGCACACTGACACTTGATAGGTCATACCATACCACACCTAATATGATGAGGTTTAACGTAAACAACTGATTTTCTAATTTAAATTAATAAACAAGCTTAAAACGTACAAGCTTCTATCATTGTAAAATTTAAAGCTTTCTACAATATTTACAGTATATATGAAGCACCACCCCCCTGCACTCACTCTAGGACCCTCCTCATGATCTCCTCATCATCCAGCATGGTCCCTGAGTTAGGTGTAGGCTGCGGCTCAGACACCCCACCCTCTGTCAGGCTGTCTGGCAGGTGACCTGTTGTCTTCATAATCAGCATCAATGCCTGCTGCTGCAGCTCAATGTTCTTTTGAGTCATGAGACGCACAAATATCTCCAGGTCATCCATTGCTAACACTTGCTCAAACAATCCCTGGATAGTGAAACACAGACAGACTGTACTTATAGACCTGGACATTAAACAAGAATATTCACTAACAGCCTGCATTTACAGTTTCAATTCTAAAACATAAAAATGCCATGCTTTTAAATAGATTGTCTTAATCAAAACATTTCATAAGAAAAGTGATCACAAAAAAAATTCTAGGTTTATATCATATGAAGTACCTTACCTTTTTGACAAACATTGCTATGATTTGCCTAATCTAAATCCTAATAAAACTGTAAATTATTAATGTAAGACTGATTAAAGCATTTTCATTATTAATATTTTTCTGAAATTTCAGTCCACTTAAGAATCTACCTCACTTAACTTTATTTAACACACATAATGTAATGATCTTTAATTTATTCTATTTAATGTTCTAACTTTGCTATTAGTCCTTCAGCACAACCTTCCTCCACTTATTGCTATGCAAAGGTTTAGGATGTACTGTGGAGAAACACTTACCTGGAAGATTTCTCTGATGTCTTTTTTGCTATTCATCTCATTCAGTGCTTTGATAACTTCATCATAGGAGAGTTTTGTGTCCTTCATAAAGGCATCCAGCAGGGCCTCAACCTAGAATACAGGGTTAAAGCAAACTTACACATGTACTTACCTTGTTGCATATGCATATGCCATTTTATGCCATTGCATAGCATACACAACAATCACTTAAATTTTCTGTAGAAATCTGCACAACTAAGGATTTATTTATAGACTGGTTTAGTCGAGGATATTTGAAATTATAAGCTGAACATAGGTGATTTAAAATATCCAATGGTATTGTTCACACACTAACTACCATGTAATTGATACATAGCAATTCAAAATGAGCATTATATGGCACAGAAGACTGACCACAACAATAGCAACAGACTCTCATTATTCAATATAGAAGTCAATGATGATGTTGACATAATATATGTATATTTTAATATTAATGAAATACTAAAACTCCTTAATCGAATCTCTGAAAAGGAGGTCTTTACTTAACAAGAGGGCCATAGTGGCCCTTAATTGCTCACCTGAGGCTTTTAGAAGGCTCATATCTGGCATCAAGTAATTAAGAGTTATTTACTTTAGAAATCTTTGGTGAAGATTGGACCATTAGTGTGGCCACTGGTCTGTTAACACTTTTTATAATTTTACCTAGTGACCTACTTAATCCATGTGACCCACTTCAAAACATCTAACATTTCATACTGGCAAAAATTCTGGCCAAGTATGATGAGGATTGGACCCTAAATGTGGCCTCTAGTGTGTTCACAAGGTTTTTCTAAGATTTGACCTAGTGATCTACTTTTTGAGCCCACATGACCCAAGAATGAACTCATCCAAGATTTCATGCAGACAAACATTCTGACCATGTTGTGCTCAATCAACTCATGAAATTTGTTTCAGTCAAAATATTTGTAATATCTGATGACTGATATGTTTGCAGTGATCTTGTAAATAATGCACAAACTATTTCATAGAGGAAGAAATTTATTCTGAAGTATTGTACAACATTTACTTAGTTGGAATAGGTCTAAATTATAAGAAAAAGTACTCACAATCTTTTTATAGTCTTTGTGAATTTTCTTGTACTCGTCTGAGTCCTCTACACTTGGATCAAAAACTGAAAAATGGAGAAAGAGCATGTCCATTATAATCATGGCACACTGAAAACAGGACATATCATAAACCTGACATAACAACAATCTCACTGTAAACAGGACAAACAAGGTCAACATAAACCTGACATAACAAACAGTCTACTTATAAAACACAACACTACTGCATCATAGTTCAATCTTACAGCAGCTCAAACATACTTTTTTGTTAAAAATCAACATCTGTCCAATCAGTCACCCTCCAGACTTTTGTTTTGTTTTTGGCAACATCGGACTGACACAATTATTTGGCAATGTCCAGCTGTTTAGGACGAATACGACATATATGTCTGGTTAGAACCATTGGCATGCCACAACCAAGGACATGTATGCAGATTAATCACAATAAATGATTGGTCTGCATTTGTTAATTGTGATTGTGCACCAACACAATCTAAAATGTGTTAATAAAACCACATCATGTCTGATATATACCCTGCATTACCAAACATATAAGCAGACTTGTATGTTTAACCTTGATTAAATGAAGTCATCATTATAAGGAAAATAGCTCTTACATGTCTTAAACAGCAGTTTACCATTGTTAAAATGGCAAAGAAGGGAAGGTCTAATGGCTACCTGTGATAATGCCATAAATTTCAGTTTATTGATGTTGACCTTGATATCTTCCTGCAAAACAAACCAGCTTCAGCACTGAATTATTAATAAACCAAACACCACAAAAGTCACTTATTGATTTTAAACTCATTGATCTCTTGAGGATCTCAATAACTATAACTTCATTACATTTTATCATGAATGACAGATTGAGTTGATACTTTGGAATAAAGTATGGCATGGACATGCATGATATGTCATTAGCAAAACATGCTGTGTATCTGACAAGCAAAGCCTAAAATCGAAATGCACTATCATGATGTAAAGAATTCTTTTATCATATAGGTAACTGACCTGACTTTATGACTGTTATAACTTATAAGTATTTTAAATATGTGACAAACTAATTAACAACACTTATGTGAACAATGTTACTTTCTTTGATAAATAAAAGTCACCACATCTGAAATGAGATAGCATTAAGTTCTCAGAAATCAAATAATACCCATTGAGATTAAATCATTTTAATGACTTTGTATAAATTAAAAATGTTTTATAACTAAGGATGAACAAATGTTGTGTAACTAAGGATGAACAACAAATGTTGTGAAACTAAGGATGAACAACTTTCATCCAGAACAGTATTCTATAAAAAGTATAAAAACACAAGGCTGAAGATGATGAATCAATCCCTTCAGAAAGGCCTCAAGACAGGCAGCATAAATACCTATAGCATAAATGTATCTAAAAGTGCAGCATTTCTTGTAAATCACCATTTCTCTAAAGCTCATTATTATAAATGCCCATCTAATTTTGTGTTTTATTCACACAATCATTTCAATAAAGGTGAGTGTGAAGGAAGAAACTCTAAAACATATGCTCATGCATTCTATCCAGACAGACAGACAGACAATACGTTTATTATGCCTCAGGTACAACGTTGTACAACAAGAGGCAAGTTATATAATACTAATATTGATACATAACTGTTAGTTCCGGTCCAAAAAGAATTATGTCTTTGAATACAAAATAGGTTAAGAAAAGACAGAGTGAAGAGGAGGGAGCAGACAAACAGGGAGGAGACGATAGAAGAGGCAGACAGAAGAAGAACAACCTAGAACATTCTCAGTTGGAAAATATAGAACTTGAAGTTACATTAAACAAAAGTAAGTTTCTTCATGTGTATCAACCACCAAGTGCAAGTTGTTCCTTTTTTGAGAACATGGAGATGTACTTTGATCAATCTGTGACACTGTTAGACCACAATGTTGTTGGTGGTGATTTTAACCATGACTTGTTGTCAGAAAAATAAGGCCAACCTCATTAAAGACCTCTGTGAACTATTAAACTTCAACAACATTTTAAAAGAATGGACATGTTTTATGAAAAACTGTTCACCATCTCTTCGATATGTATTTCTAACAAATTCAAAGGATCTCTTATTTGGAACCATTAAAACAGATGTATAAAAAGCAAAACCAGTTACCATACATGAACAGTGCCCTCTGAAAGGCCATATTCAAGAAAGTGTTGATTCATGTGTTTAAAAAATGCTGTAATTCCAAAACCTGGACTAATTATAAACAAGAAACCATGTTAATCAACTAAAAAAGACAATTAAAAAATTATTTTACTGATGTGAAGGTGGGATTATATCTACAAATTTTTGGCTAAAAATTAAACCTTATTTATCAAAGTAATCAACTGGAAACCAGCAGAAAATTATTCTAACTGAAAAACAACAGGACAGTTTCGAACACTATAGAAATAACAAACAATTGAAATTCCTAATTTGTAAACATGGCAAAAGATTTTGGAAAATCTGTGCTTTTAACCACGAGTCACACCCAAGCTTATTCAAAATTAGAGACAGAAATTTTACCCAAAACTTAAATTTCTAAACATAAAAGAGGTCTTGATCCTTAAAACAGTTCAAGGTTTTAATGACAAAAAGTCCTATACAGATCTAGTAAACATCACAATTGAATCTAGAGTTTTCCCTAACAGGCTCAAAGAAGAACAAGTTATCTCATTGTTTAAGGAAACAAACATAAGCCAAATCAAATTATAGACCAGTAAGTATCCTACCAATAATAAGAATATATAAGACAAAGTCCTATGAGCATTGCAACATATACAAAAATTGAAACGACACAGGACCAAGGTATTCACATGCACGCCAAATGTAAAAGTGAGAACAAATCTGTGATCAGTCATTTAACAATAAGAGCAAAACCAGACAGTTACCGCCTTGGAACGGTCAGTCGGCAATATGGACAGACTGGGGTGGTTAAACCGGTTTTACAGAGCTCTAACCTCGCACTTCCTGATAGGTTTCTTGAATGCAAGCAATGAAAAGAAAAAACGATCCATTTGAATAAGTGTCCAAGCGCTGACGTTTTGTTTGACAAGTTATCACGAAAGTAGTGACATCATTGAAAAATAATGCCCTCATAGTGTTTAGAAGAGAGATAGGTATTATTTTTATTATAAGACCTACAAAAAAATGTTAATAGTAAATGAAATTAACTTACTGATTCAAGAAAAAGAATGACCAGAGAAGAGTAAATGGTTGTAGCATCCTGTTCAAGCGGAGATGGAATTGAGGAAGCAAAGTCCAAAGTCCATCAAAGGAAATACACATAACAATCCCTATAGGATGAATTAAATGACAACATAGATTACATGCCTTCGGAAAAAAAGAGTTCGGAAAAAAAGAGAGCAAAAATACCTCTCTTCTAAGCTGTCAGAATATTTTAACAATATCTCTGATAGGTTTCTTTGTGCTCCTTTTAAAGATGATGGATGTCAAACAACCTTACTAAGACTGGTGAAGGACTGAAACTGCTGGACAAAAACCACTATGTTGCATGTGTTCTTATGGATCTGTCGAAGGCTGTTGATTGTTTGCCCCATAGAATTCTGTTATCTTACCTTTCTGCATATGGGCAGTCAAAAGCTGAAACATTTATCAATGCTTTTTACCTGTATTTCAAAGAAAGAAACAAATAAAAATCTGCAAAATGGTCAGAAGCTGAAATTACCAAAGGTGTTCTACTGGGTCCCATTGGGCAGTCCCATAACTCGGTTACTTCCCTTGAATTCAAAGGGAGGCTACTCGTCGGCAAGCCTCTGGGGACTAAGTAAAGAAAAAAAGATGGCGGACACGGACAAAGAAATCAACGAAGCTTGTGTAAACAACTAAGAATTAGACCATTTCAAGCTAACAGATTTAAAGAAGGACCTGGCAAATCGTCGTTTGGCTGGATCCTGAAGGGAATATCAGCTAATCGAGCGAATTATCTGCGTTTACAAGCTAGATATTACTGGCAATTATGAATTGAAAAGGAGAGACCAACTCGAGAAGAATTCGTAACACTTCACCCTCCCTTAACTGGTAACAGGTCGCCCTTGATTGGTAACAGTTCGCCCTTGATCAGTAACATGTCGCCGTCGTATATAAGTGTATACGTCAAGCAAAAGTGTATACTTGTTAACTTATTTATAATTATTTCGACACAATTCACATCAATTTGTATTTGTTTTCATCGGCTTCATATGCATTATGAGTACTTCGTATATAAGTGTACCATTTCCACGCGTTAAATGAAGGGGGAAAATGATGTCAAGTAAAGTTTATAATTGATTTAATTTGTTATATAGTGTATAATATATATAATATTTTATAAGATATGCATACAAATACAATTAGTTGGTTGCCGTCTTAGTCGACTTCTTCATACTATATTGCGTAAGTTGCGATATTGAATCACTGACTAGTCTATTAATTGCAAGCACTTATATACGTCTGTGACGGCAAGCATCAGTTAAGATCATGGTGACTAATTATCAATCAAGATTAGTGCTGACGCTATCATCATAATAATGACTAGGCAAAAATCAATTAACAATCACACACTGACCAATTTATTAATTTTAATTTTTATATACGTCTATGTCGGTAAACATTAATTAAGATCACACTGACTAATTATCTCTCAAGATTAGTGCTAATGGTATCATCACAATAATGTCTGTAGGCAAACACCAATTAACGTTCACGCTTTTATGTGCAATTATAAGATAACTGCGTACTCAAGTCATCTTGAGTATGACAACCTTATTAAAGTATTTGCAACAAAATATGTATGCAACTAAGAAACATTAAAATCCTTGCAACAGCGGAATTTTATTTAAATATAAATTATGAAATAAATAAACCACATACACAGTATAATGATCTTATTTTAGGTCGCAACATGGCATTTAAATCAAGGAACAGTGACAGCTCACATATTGTACTGGGAGGATCAGAATTTTTTCTTTGGTTAAAACAATTTTAAAATATGAAAAATAAAAATATAATAATTTACGATGCTAATAATACATTGTTAATAATAATAAAGAATAAGGAGACAAAAGAAGCATACATTTAATGTGAATGGTGTCAAACTTATAAAAAAAATAATAAGTTTACATTCTTTTTACTTAATTTCTTAAAGATTTTTAAGGGCGAAGATTGGCGTATACACTTATATCAGAAGAGCGCATAATGTATATTAAGACGAAGAAAACAAATACAATGTGAATGGTTATAAATAAATTAACCAATTTACTTTTTTTTCTTGATGTATACACTTATATCCGAAGGCGACATGTTATAAAGTAAGGGCGAACTGTTACCTATCTAGGGCGAGCTGTTACCAATCAAGGGCGAACTGTTACCAGTTGAGGGAGGGCGAAGTGTTATAATACCATCGAAATGCGTCGCAGTCGCTTGGTTTGAGGAAATCGATGCCATGAAACAGTTCTGTTTTCGACCACCTTCCCGCTATAAACACCTTCAAATATTCAGCAATATTTCGGCGATTTCCATTTTGGTTTAGTTTCTTTCTTTAATTAACTTTCCATATCACTCGATGTGTGTGTTATACACGCAGATAAAATTTCTACTTATACCCCGGAAGTTTTAATGCGCATGCCCATTCGGAGAGTACTCAAGGGCAAACAACTTAGTTATCGGACTGCCCAATTCTTGGGCCATTGCCTTTTAATGTTTTCGTAAATGACATCTTCTATTCTCTATAACCATGCAGATGACAGCACCTTATCATTTCACAACCCAAACTTTCAAACATTAATGTTGAGATAACAATCTGAAAGCAAAACACTGACAGGTTCTGTTTCAATGGTATGCAGGGTATTCTCGATAAATTCCTGGCTATAGCTACGGGGAAAAATAATTCCTTTGTATTTCTCCAACTTACTTTGAGATTTGTGTATGATTAATACAAAATTGAAATATTTAAATAACTGCTGGCAAAAGCAAAACTTTCAACTCTCTATATTCGCAGGCAGTGATCAATAGCTACAGAAACTTTCCAAATTCTTCACAATTTGGCACCTCTTTTGTTACAAGCTATGGTAGTGAGAAAGTAGCTTAAATACAATTTCCAATATTCCAATATTCTACATGTTTTAAAAGTTAAAACAACAACCTATTGACAAAGATCATTCAAGTTTTCTGCACCAGTCCTGTGGAATTCACTCTCATAGACAGTGCACAGATTTTAATACTTTTATAACACAGGTTTCTTTGGGATGGCTAAGATTGTAAATGTTCCATTTGCCAGCAAAATCTGGCCTTAATTTTGCTGAAAATTATTAAAAGCTGATTAGATTAAATTATCCTTATAATGCCTGAAAAAATCAGTTGTTAAAGCTCATTAGAGCTTATGTTACTTGTTGAAGTCTTGCAGACTCAAAATATGTCTGTTTTTTCTCTGCCTGCATGCCCACCCTCCTGAAAAGACAGCTGCTTGTGCATTGCCATGCAAGTAGGATAACACCATGCCAGAATTAAAAGGGACTTTTTCAAAGATTAATAGGATTGTTATTTGTTTTGTTTTTTGTTACATCACACTGACACAAATATGGTTATATTGGCAACTTCCAGCTAATAATTGATGGAGGAAGACCACAGAATTATGACTGGGACTCGACCCCACACGGTGAGGGGCTAAGGAGTTTCGAACCCCGAAACGACCGCATGATGTTAGTCCTTGAGCAAGACTATTTACTGCACATTGCTCCAGGTATTCCATACCTGAGTACTGGTTCTACCCAGGAAGTGGATGGTCGAGAGGGATTAATATAAGTCAAAAGAACTTGTTTCCCAATCGACTTTAAATAAATAGGTTTAAACTAAGGAGTTTCAAGTCAGCGACTCTAACCGCTCAGCCACTGGCAACCTCTTGGGCTGTTGTTTTTATATGCCACAAAAACACAAATATGTTCATATTAGCATCGCCGAGCCACTAAAAGTGGAGAAAGCTCACCAACAAATGTCTGAGTGGAATCACTGGCGCAAGGAAGGATAAGACTCTCCTCTCCTGATAGTTCTAACCAGATGGGACAGGATCCAACAATGAAGGTCAGAAGTGTCCCGAGTGACTCTAATTGCTTAGATTTGACAGAGGTGAATTCTTTGCCATGTCACTTATAGAAACACTAAGGGAGAGCTGCAAAACTGTTGACCATGTGTTTACAGTTAGACAAAAACTGAGTTGAAACATCAAAACAAAAAAGAAGATTATAAAACTGCCTAGGTTCACCCAATCACAAATCATTGATGACCATTGTCACATTGACCTTTGTGCCACTGACCCCATAACCCATCTACCCATCATGGTCTGCAAAAAATGATATGCCCTTTAATACTGACATAAATATTAACGTTTAAAGCAGTGAAATACATGAAAAATCTTGACTAGATTTATATTTATGATTTAAACAAATAAAATGCAAGTATTGTTTATTTTTATTGTCACAACCCTACATACTATTTGAAGTTATTACATTAAACTGTGTAATATGCACTAAATTAATAATACACATCATAGATTCATCTACAGGTAGCAAAATAACAAGAGTTTAAAAGGTGTTGACTTTCTTATCTTAATTTAATCTCAAATAAATCAATAGCTCAACAACCAATGTGATAATATGGGCAGAACTTGGGATTGGATTTTTCCCCCAGCTGTTAAGACTATCTTTAACCAGTTGTATCCAGCATAACACAACATGCTTTAAAGGACTGTTTATTGCAGCATACCCTTCCTTTAATTCAAACAACTCCCCTGACCTGTTATACGTCTAAAATCATACCAGTTAGTGACCCGAGTTCAGACAATCGACACAATACACAACTTATTGTATTTACTCTTATCTTATTAAATAATTTTTAACATCCCCAACATATAATCAGATGATAATCAAACAAAGCCAGCCTCCTGTAGGAGCTCTCTGATGATAATCAGCATTATGGTACTTACTGCCGGGTCTCCAAAGATATGTTGAGTTCAATTTGCATGTTGTTATAAGAAAGTTGTGTCCAGTGTCTTAATAACATAATTTATATATTTTTATTTTTGGCTTGTATTCCACTGTCCAAAATCATTTCAGAAAGCTGTTCTGATGGTTTTCTGTTTTATAAAAACTGTAGGTTAACATCTTGCTCCTTTTTTTATCAGTGTTGGGCTGTATAATTAGAAAAAACAAGGTACAACTCTTCCAAAATTACTTTAGAATTACCTATACTTTCAAAGCGAGATGGGTTCTGGTCTTGATAGTGAACAAGTATTTGAAATTTGCAGCGAATATTTAATGGTTTTTCAGAAATGGATCTTAGTGAAAGAAGTGGAAGGTGACACTTCTCATTACCACAGCTTTGTTAGCATGAATTGATCAGAATTAGGCAAACAGTGTAGATAAAGATCAGCTGGCGCCCATTGATCTGCACAATAATTGACTGTAGAGTGTCAAGCAATATTATATGTTGTTGCCTTTAAAAAAAGATGTTAGCAAATCATTTGTATCACTTCAAGATAAACATAGCAAGATTAAGAGTTAAACTTTGCACCAGAGTATATCTGAGGCCAGAAATACAGAATGATTGCTTAATCTATTGATCATCTTGAGACAGTCTGTGCTATTTCTGGCCCAGACACAATGTCTGATCTGAAAGTTGTATCTGGTAATATGAACCAAGAATGAGAAATGTTGTATTGGCAGTTCAGCAATGTTTGTAACAGACTTTCTAAATTAAATTGTATTATTTCTTTGTTAGCTCACTTTTTACTTTAATTTGAACTTTTTCTTGAAGTTGATTGGGAAAGAAGTATGTTCCACTTATATTACTACTTACTGAATGCACACTTTCTGAGCAAAACAAGTCCAAGGGTAGTAACAACCTGAGATAATGTTAACCAGTTCAGTCCAAGAACAACATTTTGTGTTTATGTCTTGGACTAACATATCCTTATTGCAAAAAAAATGTAACTGATGTTTAAACAAGAGGGCCATGATGGCCCTTAATCGCTCACCTGATGACACAGGCTTTACGTAGGCTCAAATCTGGCATTAAGTAATTAAGAGTTATTTACTTTAGAAATCTTTGGTGAAGATTGGACCATTAGTGTGGCTACTGGGTTGATAACATTTTCTAGAATTTTACCAAGTAACCTACTGAATCCACATGACTCACTTCAAAACATATGTAAGATTTCATACTGGCAAACATGATGGTCAAGTTTGGGGAAGACTGGGCCATCAATGTAGCCTCTTAAGTGTTTTCACAAGCTTTTTCTAAAATTTAACCTAGTGACCTACTTTATGACCCCACGAGACCCAATAACGAACTCATCCAAGATTTCATGTAGAATACATTCTGACCAGGTTTGGTGAAGATTGGGCCATAAATGTGGCCTCTAGTGTGTTCACAAGCTTTTTCTAAGATTTGACCTAGTGACCTACTTTTGACCCCACGTGACCCAGTTACGAACTCATCCAAGATTTCATGCAGACAAACATTCTGACCAGGTTTGGTGAAGATTGGGCTATAAATGTGGCCTCTAGTGTGTTCACAAGCTGTTTCTAAGATTTGACCTAGTGACCTACTTTTTGACCCCAGGTGACCCAGTTACGAACTCATCCAAGATTTCATGCAGACAAACATTCTGACCAATTTTGGTGAAGATTGGGCTATAAATGTGGCCTCTAGTGTGTTCAAAAGTTTTTCCTAAAATTTGACCTCGTGACCTACTTTTTGACCCCAGGTGACCCAGTTACGAACTCATCCAAGATTTCATGCAGACAAACATTCTGACCAGGTTTGGTGAAGATTGGGCTATAAATGTGGCCTCTAGTGTGTTCACAAGCTTTTTCTAAGATTTGACCTAGTGACCTACTTTTTGACCCCACGTGACCCAGTTACGAACTCATCCAAGATTTCATGCAGACAAACATTCTGACAAGGTTTGGTGAAGATTGGGCTATAAATGTGGCCTCTAGTGTGTTCACAAGCTTTTTCTAAGATTTGACCTAGTGACCTACTTTTTGACCCCACGTGACCCAGCTACGAACTCATCCAAGATTTCATGCAGACAAACATTCTGACCAGGTTTGGTGAAGATTGGGCTATAAATGTGGCCTCTAGTGTGTTCACAAGTTTTTCCTAAAATTTGACCTCGTGACCTACTTTTTGACCCCAGGTGACCCAGTTACGAACTCATCCAAGATTTCATGTAGACAAACATTCTGACCAAGTTTGGTGAAGATTGGGCTATAAATGTGGTCTCTAGTGTGTTCACAAGGTAAATGTTGACGACGGACGACGAACGACAGACGCCGGACGAAGCGGTATCACAAAAGCTCCCCTTGAGCACGTTGTGCTCAGGTGAGCTAAAAAAAATGAAGTGCCTTGTACAGGTCTTTTCAAAAAGGTGACTTTAACTGCATTATATGCATGACAAAATTTCATGTTAGAGCCTCTTTTAAAGGACATGTGGTGAACTTATATAAATATAAATAAAAACAAATCAACAGCCCTTAGAACTACGGATGTAAATCAAATTTTCGAATACTCTGAACCAATTTATATCAGAGTGGCATATGGTGTAAGATATCATAATATCTTATATTATAATATAAGATAATTTTAACTTTAATTTTTATTATATAATTATAATATAACATAATTATAAGATAATTTGTTATTATGTTTAAAATGTTTTATTTCTGGTCATTACTGACATTCCTAGCCTTACTTTATGCAGAAGCAGTGGTAGTGATTGACAGTGATCCAGTTGTGCTATCCAAACATGAAAGAAGTTCTTATGGACTGCTACAAGAAGAGGGTATTATAACACTTCGTCCTCCCTGGTAACAGTTGGCCCTTTATTGGTAACAGTTAGCCCTTGCTTTATACCATGTTGCCATTGGATATAAGTGTATACATCTAGCAAAAAATATAAAACTTGTTTATTTATTTATAACCATACACATTGTATGTATGTTTTCTTCATCTTATATACTTTATAAGCTATCCAGATATAAGTGTATACGCCACCATTCACCCTTAAATCTTAAGACATTTAGTAAATAGAATGTATACTTGTCAATTTATTTCTTATTCGTTCGCCATCATTCACATTAGATTTATGCTTCCTTTGTCTTCTTATTCTTCATAATCATCGTATTATTAGCATCATAAATTATTATATTTTAATTCTTCATATTCTAAAATTGTTTTAACCAAAGAAAAAACTTAACCTCCCAGTACAATATACGAACTGTCACTGTTCCTTGTTTTAAACGCAATGTTACGTCCTAAAATATTAATAATAATACTGTGTATGTAGTTTATTAATTTTATATTTTATATTTTAATAAAATTCTGCTGTTGCTAGAATTTTAATGCTACTTAGTTGCATACATATTTTGTTGCCAATACTTTAATAAGGTTGTCACACTCAAGATGACTTGAGTATGCAGTTATCTTATAATTGCACATCAATTCTTTAAAGTGTGAATGTTAATTGATGTTTGGCTACAGTCATTATTGTGACAAAAGCATTCACACTAATCTTGATTGATACTTAGTCACTGTGATCTTAACTGATGTTTGCCAACATTGACGTATATAAGTGCTTGCAATTCACAGACTAGTCAGTGTGTGATTTAATCTCGCAACATATGCTAGCTTTATCACAATGCCTTGCCCACCATGTTTGTTCTACATGCACAGAGTCTACAGCAATTTAAGAGAGGTTACATGTGACTCTTGCACTGCATCAATTGCAGAGACACCGGCATATCTGCAGAGCACTACGTCTTGGCAGTCTGTGATGGCACAGATATTGAGTTCTTATGTCAGCAGTGTCGGCATGAAGAAGTCGATGAAGACAGCAACCAACTGATGGACGAGGATGATGACGACATTCTGCCCTTAGCTCCAGTGGCCGAATCACTGGCGATGTCCCTACTCCTGGAAGAGTTGGACGTAACGGAGGAGCCAAGTGAAACAAGCAACTTCAACGTTAGCTGGCCATTCCGGTCTTTCCAAACAGAAGATAAGTAACCATTGTTTGAGGACCGGACTGTCAACAGCATAAATGAAGAGGACCAGCAACATATCACCTACACCATCATCAACACAGGAAGCTTGAGTGGTCAATTAAAATAAGCATCATCTGATGACTGAATAAACAAGTACAGTGTGTTTTTGTATACATTATCTTATATAATATTATATATCTTATACACTAGATTAAAAATTAAATATCATATATACTTTACTTGATATCATTTCTTTTTCCTTCTTTTACCTCATGGAAATGGTACACATATATCCGAGGTACTCATAATGCATATGAAGACGAAGGAAACAAATACAAATTGATTTGAATGGTGTTGAAATAATCATAAATAAGTAAACAAGTATTGACAAAACTGTTACCAGTTAAGGGCGGGTGAAGTGTGAAGAGGGCAAAGTGTTACTAATTCCAAAAAGAGTATAGCCTTATACAATC
This sequence comes from Sinonovacula constricta, assembly GCA_007844125.1. Classification (NCBI taxonomy): domain Eukaryota; kingdom Metazoa; phylum Mollusca; class Bivalvia; order Cardiida; family Solecurtidae; genus Sinonovacula; species Sinonovacula constricta. The sequence goes on along the minus strand of CM017557.1, from coordinate 2,754,456 downwards.
TACTGAATTTATTACATGAAACCCAGACAGAGGCTAAGCAGAGTCAGTCTTATCTAATTAGTGCAGCTGATTGCCCCAGCATGGAATTGACATGTGTGTTTATTGTACATTGGCAGCTGTGTTCACAGCTGTATGCGTGATGTGACTAGACCTAGGTGGGCGAGGGGGTGGAATGGGGCTGTGCACAGTGCAGAAATTTCATTCCAGATAACAATTTTTAGGTGAAATGTCCCCAGACAATCACATATCGCCAGCATCTGAAGTCATTTAGAGACAATACAATAAACTAAAAAAATACCATTTCAATTTTTTTACTATTACATATTTGAATCAAAACATCACTTTATGAAAAGCGACTTAGTATTTGAATATTTGTTAACATCCCTACTCAGAACCCGTTCAGTTGGCATTTTGGAGATTGGATACAGTTGTTTGGGGTGTAGCAGATCTTAGGGTATTGCGGATCAGCCAAATCTGAGCTTGATATTTTTACTACTTTTGTTGATTAAACCAAATAAAAAGTATTTCATTAGAAAAAGTGATGTCCTGTTAGGATTTCCACGGTGAAATTTTCAGCCTAGCAGTTTTCGATAACCAAAAATGATGGCGTACCAAACCGAGGTCACCGGAAGTTGACATTTCTACGGTGAAACACAAAAACGAAAGTGCAAATCAACAGCGAACTTTCCAACAATATAGGGTAATAGATTAAACCAATGACATCAATTGATGGGGGTATATGTCCTTTATCACCATACGAAATTGTTTGTTCTTTGGACGTGTTTTTATTGATGTGTGAGCTGAAAAGTGAACGCACATATTTTTTGGTAATTACGGATCATTAATGTGATATGTCTGTTTGAGTTTGAACAATATACACTGGCATATCCATAGTCCTCCTCCTCCTCATCTTTTTTTAATATATCATCATCATCAACATCGTCATCTTTTTTTCAGAACAAAATGCTTAGACAACAAAATAAAAGGCTGCTTCATGAAATGAGATTAAGTCTGGCTGTGAAAAATGCCAAAACCATCAAGAAGAAATACCTTTCACCTGGGAAGACAGTGCGTGTCCAGAGAGCTATTTTGCTCATAGAGAAAGACAATGTATCTATTGGAAAATCTGCAGTTCTTGGCTGGTGAAGAGAAAAAAGGGCAACTCCATTCACAGATTCTCGGCAAGAATAGGAATAACTGTTTAATAAATAATCTTTTTGTTTGCTCATAGACAATCAGATTTGTGACTTGGTTCCTGTCATGTTTTATGCCAAACAGATTTACGGCTTTATTTATCATTTACAATCCATTAAAATCATACACCCAATATGCTGTGATAAATATTTATGATGTATGAAGTTAACTGTTTACAACTAACACTGCATAAGGTATGCAACCTCTTTTAGGTATGAAATATAGATCTCAAAAGTACTATAATGTTTACTGTATGTTGCAATACATGGCCTTTCTTAGTGTTCAGTCCTTATTATTGTATTTTTATGCAATATTTACAAATGTTAAGTAGTTAGATTGTGTTCACATATGATCTAGTCAGTGGCATTTTGTGTACATTTTATATCATTTCATAAGAAATTGTTGAGGAGAGGTTTTGGTTTCCTTTTAATGATTTGCCTTTGTCTTTACATTTTTTGGTAGACTTCATTCCATATTGATTATGCTGCAATAATGTTTAAAGCAGCCTGGACTCAGATTTTCTATTTAGCATTTTTTCAACTTTTGCTCATTTACTAAACCTTTGATTAACCACATTCAATCTGTACTGAAATATCCTGACAGATTACTTAAAAATATATTAATATACCTTCCATTAAAAAAATCTTAATGCATCATCAAACTGCGCATGTGCATGCATCGTCGGTAAACAATAGTGATTAGCACATGAGTTACACACTATTTGAAATGAAAATGCAGTACCAATCACAACTCTTAATGTCTTGCACCACCCCTAAAATTATTAAAATTGTGGAAATATCCCAACTCATGTCTGGTGTATGGATGTAACTGGTATGTTTAAATATACAGTCTGCAACTTTTTTTGCTTCTTTATCTATATATATTTAGCATTTATCTGTCGATATTTTAAGTGTCAAATTATTCGGTATATCGACCTATTTCCGAATCTCCTGTAGCTATTCAACACCTTTTGTTTGCCACTCCTTACTCGAAGTTGCTTCACGGTTTGCCGAGATGTGAATACACTTAATTGGATCACTAACATGTGTTCAATTAGGCTGCTTACGGACGCTCCATCAAGTACTCGTACATAATTGATTGGCGTGATTGCATTCACTCAAACCTACCTTAATTGTGAGTGAATTATGCCACGCGACTGTTGCTACACGTATTTAATGCCCGATACATCTGACTGTTGCATTACTTTCAACATGGCTTCCGACTGTTGTAATACGATTGAAATTGTTTTCCTGCCACCCAACACAACAAGCCTGACCCAACCAATGGACCAGGGTGTTATTAAAAGCCTAAAAGCACAGTACCGCAAACAGGTTTTAACAAGAAAGCTTGTAGCGATCGACTCTGTCCTTGATGCCTTGCGCATGTTGCGAAAGGCCTGGGACGAGGTTTCCTGTGCAACGATTGTTAACTGCTACCACCATGCTGGGTTTGAGACGTCCAAGGTGCAGGTAACAGAAATGGAAGATGATCCAGAAGAAAACATTCCATTGGCAAGACTTTCCAGCATTCTTGGGGAGACTGCATCGTTTGACGAATATCTGAATGTTGACAATAATCTGCCATCAACAGAACCCCAGGATAATGTCAAGTCTATTTTAGAGACGAAGAGTGACACATCAGCATGTTTAGACTCCGACAACGAAGACGATGACAGCTCCTCGATCGCAGTAAAAGGCGTAAAAGCTAGTGATGCTTTAAATGCCTGTGACCTGATCAGGACCTTTTTAGAGGGAGAAAATGAGTATGCCAGAGACGAACAGAAGAAATTAGACGAAATTGAGAGATTCATCCGGCGTAGATTTTACAGCAGCGTCCTCTCGAAGCAGAAGTCAATAACCAATTTCTTTGTATCGGAGGAAAAAAGATAAATGACCAAACAGAAGCTAATCACCGCATATTGTTGTTGATGTTGTAAATATTGAACATATATTTCTCATGTTGTATATTATGTAACCAATTATCAAAGTATTTCATAATTGAATATTGCATATTAATATATGACAAGAAAGAAGTACATGTATCTCTTATTTAATTTACTCTGTATGAAATACAAGTCAAAATTTATGCGAGTGTTGTTCTCACACCAACACAAGATGGCGGACAGTCAATAAGTAAGCATTTATCTGTCGAACTACTTTTGTCTTGATAATTTTCTTCAGGTCCGAACAAAATCGAGACAACGAGTGCCGACTGTACAAGGTTTCAAATTGATTTGTAAATGCTATCGATAAAATATATGGCACTTAAATTATGTTTATCACAGAATAACCCAGCTTTGTCTAGACCCCTTTAAGCATTTCAATTACTTCCAATCACTGATTTCAATTAAAGTTTACTCAATGTTATTTGATCTTGTATTTATATCCCATCCCAATTAACTCTGTGTGTGTGTGTGTGTGCGCGCGCGCGTGTTTGCGTGTTCTGTGCATGCAGTAGTTGTTTTCTTGGGTGCTACAGGTGTATTTTACACTACCATACTTTGTGCAGATGTTGCACCGAAATAGTGAACGAGAGAGACGTAGACCAGACAGCTGATGGAAACAGCGGACTCAACTTGAGGGAGCAGCCATATGATATGAGTATGCTTCATTGAAAACAATTTAATAGCATTATTCATGAGAAAAAAATCAAACATATCGTTGACATATTTAAGTTGCATTGTTGTGAAAAATACGCCGTTTCTGGTGCTTTGAGACGATTCCTTGGTGTCGTTTATCACGTGATCCGCTATACCCTAAAGTGATCCGCAACTACCCAAAGTGAAACATATAAAAAACTGAAGCGTTTGCAAAGAAATATACGTCCGAGATTAAAATGGTTAGCATTTTTGGAAAGAGGACATTTTTTGCAATGTAAATGCATATTCTGTATTTTGAAAACACTTGTCTCTAATGCGTATTCAGCAAAATTGTTGTTAGTGATCCGCTACACCCCAAACAACTGTACCATTTAGATGATTGACATTTACCTTTTGAGATGATTTTGTCCTAAACAAACTGCTGTGTTTACCAGTATGTTATTAAACTTTCACCATGTATTTACTGACAGTACAATGATTACTAGAGATAATGACTAACAATGTGTATCAAATTCTTTATTGATCTGTCCACCCAAATAACTCAAACAAAGTTAAGTTTTGTCCCATATCTTCAAGTAAACCTAGCTTAAAGGCATGGTGAGGCCCAATATAAAAAACATCTCTTGCTTTAAAGTTAGCAGCTGAACTACTTGGGCAGAAAGCTCTGGTGGGAGCATAACATTCGCTACTAGTACTATTTGTCAAAAATCCATAATATACTATAGATCAAGCTTTTGGTAACTTTGTTAATTTTCACAGAAAAAGGCATATAGCAAATATACGAGAAATCTATTTTAGCCGTTAGAATGGAAACATAGCGGTAACAGGCAAGGATATCAACTAGTGTCAGTTTTAACAGGCTGGGAGTGGGTCATAGTTATTTCAAAATGGTCGATAAACACGCAGATTTTTGAACAAAATTAAACGTCATATGTACATGAAGCATACTTACTGAGACATTTTTCTTCCATGAAGCCACAAACAGGCACCTGGAAGAATGCACTGCCGAGAAAGCAGAGCAATTCATCATAAACCCATTCAGCCTGTTTTCCGGACATTTTGGCTTCTTGAATCCAGGAAGTTGCTTGTACAGACTGGTCTTCGATCGGAACTTCCTGTGCGGCGTAACTGTTACACGGCCGTAAATCAAACCAATCTAAATTAGTTACAAACATTCCGTCACACATAAAACCGACCCCAAGTTAAAACGCCCTTAAATACGTCAATGCGGTCAATTTGTTTGCGTAATTCAGTAAAACCAGACACCTTTAGGTTAATGAGATATGTTATTAAATATGAACTATTAATTAAGTTTTAAATGCTAAGGGTGCCAAGAATTTGATTAATGGGAATGTGTTTGGGCTGTGCCAGGTTCATCGTCTGGATGTTATGTGTGGGTGGAATGTGTTGGTCACCTTGAGTTTGTTGAGCGTTGCAAATTCGAGCAGTCTCTAGCCACGGTCATTGGTCTCTGTGTTACAGTAGGGTCCGAATGTGCTTTTCAAGTCTTCCTGTGCATCTTCTCCGATCTTTGCATTCCTGTCCCCTTGTACAACTAGCATGTCTTTCTTTGGTGTTTCATTAATAACTTTCTGTACTTGATGGTAGAAATCTTCTATTTCTTCTTTAGAGTGTGCTGTGGTTGGCGCGTAAACTTGCACTATTGTGATGTTGAAAGGTGAAGCCCGTATGCATATGGTGATGAGCCTGCTTGAAGCTGCTCTGCATCCCGTCACTGCGCTAGCTGTGTTTATGTGCACAAGGAATCCCACACCTTCTTCATGTCTGTCATCTCTTCCACTGAAGTAAAGCTTGTGGCCTTCATGGGTTGTTGTTTCTCCCGTGCCTTTCCATCTTATCTCACATATCCCTAACACATTCCAGTTGTATCTGTTCATAGTATGGGTACGTTCTTCAAGCTTGCTAAGAGCATTCCACGTCCTGACATTCCATGTGCCGACGACTATATTCTTGCGCCTAGCACTGATCTTATTTTGGTGTTGTCTTTAGTGTTATCTTCAGTGTTATTTTTGGTGGCACCAGTAGCAGATTTTCCACTCCCGTCCTGATGCGGTGTTCCGGGCGACGACCGAGCCGGCATGAAATTCGTTCTGGTTGTATTCACCATGTAGTGAATCTTAGGCAATGACGCCTGGCGGAGCCCATCCTTCTTCAGGCATGGCCACGACCGACTTCCCCCAACTCGGGCGCTCGCCCTGGCCACGGGCACATAGCCGTTGAAGTTCCTTCTGAACCCCTTCCGCCCTGGCCGGTGATCTGCTTCTAGGAGATCCTTCGCCCAATGGTGCAGTGTCAACACCACCCCCTCACGTGGTTAGCCCGCCAGCTGAAGCGGCGAGCCGGAGCGTGACGCTTGGAGACAGCACGTTGTGAGAGATTTACGAGTTGGATGAGGACCAGTGATGCCAGTCCTGCTAAGTAGGAGCAGTTGCCGCGCAGCTCTATCCGGAGCCCCATATTGTTCATTATTTACAAACATCTGCAATCAAAGACAGCAAAAAATATTTGTAAAGACTTAACAGCAACTTGTGCAGATCCTGACCAGAAACTCCCTGTTGGGCCATTATGCTCTGCCTTCACACTATTTGCATCAACTCCATCAATTCGTGCTTAGCAGGCTAACTAGGAAGTAATTGCATTTATGATCTGTAGGAATAAGATCTAAAACTTACACTTATAAAACTATTATCCTTTTACTCATCAACACGTTTCATTTAGAAACATTTTTATCAACAATAGACGAACATTCAGAAAATTAAAGTGGGATAGAGTTTTTTGTCTGTACCAAACAGGAACATAAGCAAACAAAAGGCAAGTTGTTAGGACATTAAATCACGTTCTCTGGCATTGAAAGTAAACACTGTAAAATGGATACCAGATTGCAACCATACGTACTTTTGAACTATGTTCAAAATCAAATTTTCAAAATGTTCCTTTTATTTCAAAAGCTATGCGAATCTTGTTCATCCAAACGTAGTAAAGTATTACCTATAATGAAAATAGGACTCGTTTTTAGTAGAATTTAATTCTTAACTAGCAGGCTAAACAACTAACGATCATATATTGTCCTGTCTGTAAAACTGAGATAAAAAGGCAATTTACAACCCTTTACTTACTTTAATTAATAAACTAATATTTCCACATATGGTTTCAGGAATAAAAAAATATATTTATAGTTAATACTTCTTAATATGAATCTTGTGATTGCAAAATGTACATTTAAATGAGTCTTTCCATGTTCCATACACAAATAAATATTTTTGGACACTTCAGACCGCCGCCACAAAACTTTAAACTTTGTTACTCACGCGTCTAGTTAATAGTGTCATCCAGTCGTCATACTTTATTTAAATAATCTTGATTACAAAGACGAGTTACGGCTTATTGCTAACCCACAAGCAATGGCCAAAACAAATTAAATGCACACTTCAGTAATTGTACATTTTATTTTTCATGGACCCATAACCCCTATACTCATTGGCGAATCTGCTTTATAATCGGCCCTTCTTAGGCTTAGCATCTAAATTTATAATTTTACAAACATTACGCATTTCGAAGTATTAAATATTTACTTCCCTACAATTAAGTCAAACACAATCAACTGAAAGAAAAGTTGTCAGTTCGTTTACATTGTTAGAGTTAGGAAAGATGACTATAATGGTCTTGCTGAATAACTAAGCGCGAGTTGTCTTTTCCTTTGAATTGTCTCTGTGAAGCAAAAAGTAGTAAATCCTAATAGCAAATGAATTAAAACGACATAGAAAAGATCAATATACAAATAAACGACATACTAAATACCAATTAAATAATAAACGAAATATGCAAGATGGTACATGCACTAAGATCTATAAATTAAATTAGTTGAAGCATTAGTTAAAAGGCATTTATGTCATTTCTATGTTTCTTTTTAATACATGTCTATAATTAATGTTATCAATCAAAACGTAAGGTAAGGTACAAAGTGACCTTTTCGACGGGAAAAAAAGACGCGAAAATCGTGTTCAGGCAATAATGTTAACAATAATATCGTCATCTGTTTTCACTAGATATTCAAGTCATTGTATTGTACGATGCAGATATACATTAAATGCAGATTTATGAATGAACAAAGCCGTACAGGCATATCAATTAGTGACAAGTGGAAAGAGACTAAAATAGAGAGGACAATGTCATTAAAACGAGGGTTTCACTTACTACGCATTATCCACTAGACCGAGATATTTACGATATCCCGAGCGTTGTCTCACTGCCTTATTAAATATAGGCATAAAAGAATTAGAGATACATTTGTATTCTGCATTGACAGCTATATCTGACATATATTCACTGTCAGATATAGCTGTCAATGCAGAATACAAGTGTATCTCTAATTCTTTTATGCCTTTTATGTAGAGATCTATTATTATACATAAATTTAAATGCTTTAGGTCCCCTCGCTACAGAAGATTTACCATTCATAGACATTTTAGTATATTATTGTATTATATACACTATAACCATTAATGTTTGAAGTTTTGATAAAGAAAAATTATTCGTTTTTTTTTTGTTCACGTGACATGTTTATTATCTATATGTATACATGTTGTAAAGATGATGTACAATATTATATTTACAAATCTTAAATAAAATTACTGTTCTGTTCTTCTGCGGCTTTATACCAGGATGTGATAGAGGTCATTTGTATCATTTCAGCATCTAAGTTTAAATTTACCATCGGAAATGTATGGTGTAATCGGGATTTTGACTCAGATAACAGGGTTAATGAAACCAATATCTAGGAGGTTACTTTTTCAACTCAATAAATTACTTGCAACCTTTCAATTCCTTACAGGGTTAAAGTTACACCGCCCAAACAGCGCTATATGCGTGTTTTTATATCAAAAGTAGCACCTTTACATTTACTTTCAATCGTTATGACAAAATCATTTATGGACAATGGTGGTCTCATTATGTATATGCAGTTATATAAAAATAGTCACAAGTTTGCTGTGTACCCGGCTACTACCCGCTGCATACTACTATTATCCATGTTTTGTTTTATTGCTAGCCGACAAATGTATTGATTAAAACATTTAGAGATTTCATTCGCCAGTCAAAATTTGACAAATATATTGAGTATATCCAGCCACAATCAATTACGGATTGGATATGTCGGGTACAATAGGATTAAGTCGTAGGTTTACTATTGAATACATGTCAGTACGCTTTCAATCTGACAATAAAAAACATTCACGAAAAGTATGTAGAATATACGCCGTGGGTTTAGATTCGAATTGCTAGGGAAAAGGTCATCAAGGTATTACTAACAAATACATGTCAAACATTGGATGAGTTAAGATATGATTTTTATATTTAAAAAGGAAACAAAGTTTGTATTAATATTTAGTATTTGTAAAGTAAACTTCATCATGGCTTGTACACAAGAGCTGTCCACTGACTGCGCGCTCCACTGTCCTCAGCACTGGATAGTATTGTGAACGTGCTAACGCGAAAAGGGGCATAACTCTAACACGTGATTCCAAGTTAATAAATATCTTTGATGGCTTTCGAGAAATGAACCTTAACAAAAAGATTAACAAAGGCCGACGCTGACGATTGGGTCACGACAATGGCCCCATTTTGCTCCATAAGTGGATCTAAAATGAAATTTCAGGTCAGCTATTTCAGACTGTTGTATAGTTGAGATGATGAATTAGAAACATTACTGGTAGGGTAAAACAAACACATCCCACAACAAACATCCTGCAGAAGTTTAAACAGTTGTGTATCAAAATATACAGTTACATTGTTATTCAACATGGAGATTTTAAAATATCAACGGATACATTAATGTTAATCAAATGCCCCGAATTGTAATAAAAATATCTACTTCACGACGTCTAAGACATAAGCCCAAATGATAATGCATCTTGTGCAGGCAAAACATACGACATGTTTTAGTTACAATAATAAAACTCAAACAAAACACCTCCTTGGAAGGAATTTCATTGAATAAATAATATAAATATATTAGGAATAATAAAAATAATTAATAGTTTAGTATTGACTTTACAAACAACATTACTGTACGAAACAAAAGCTTTTATATTATATTATATTATATTATATTATATTATATTATATTATATTATATTATATTATATTATATTATATTATATTATATTATATTATATTATATTATATTATATTATATTATATTATACTATACTATATTATATTATAATATATTATATTATATTATATTATATTATATGTGATAATGTTATTGCCGACATGTCAAAATAAACAGAGTTCAGTTAAGTTATTGAAGTAATATAAAGAAACAAAAAGCTTGGATAGACTGTAGGAACATGGCAGCATATGTTCTTTTTAAATTTTTACCAACACAATACACAATGTCTAGCTACAAACATATTTAGTTGACCAGATCATAACCTTTCACCCTAAATCCTTGCCAATTAAATCAAATTTACAAAATTAAACGTTCAATTCAATCCGCCGATAATCCGATATTGATCAGTAAGAGAGCTGGATTACCATCACTCTGTTACTTTAAACCCTTTCCTCTTACCCCCGTACTCTGTGGTATTGATTATCTTATTACTGAGCGGATTATTTTCTTTTCAATTAACGACACGAACAAAGGATTTAAATGCAAATCTTTTGTATAAAATACAATAGAGCAACAATCCAAACGGCCACAGACGTACCTCCGATTTCAGAGCCCGCATTGTCGTAAAGACGGTTACCACACCTCCGCCAAAAGTGGACAAAGTCGGTTGATTGTTGGATTATGTACCAGGTTATGTAACGGTAGGTTTGTTATCAGTATCTCATATTCTCGTGATGCAATACATTTCTCAAAAAAATAAAGTTGTATCGATCTTTAGGCTCATAACTGATGTCTATGTTGACACCTCTATGAGATACATTCAACTTTCAAGCCACCAAACAGTTTAATACTGTGACAATGTTGGCAGTTGTTTACATAATGTTATACATGATATTTTCATTTATACCAACGATCACATCACATTACATTAGGTCTGTAATTCTAAATGACAATTGCCTATATATGAATGTGTATTTTTTAATCTTCAAAAAAAGTCGTATACATTTTTTTAAAATGTTTAAAGAAAGACACGAGATTTCATTTTCTTAATTAAAAATACTGCTAGTACTGTGTATTGCAATGGATTCGCGACATAGAATTTAGGTAATGGAAATATGTAACTTCATCAAACTGGACATCCAGACAGAACTATTTGTATTTTTTATCTTTAAGGCATTTACAACCTACTTACTTTTTCAAGGTACAATTTCTGCTCTCAAAATAAAAATAGTCTTTGTATGTGAGAACGTTCGGTGACACTAAATCTATTATCTGTAATGTATGACCAATACACCAGACGGGACGACAAGAGATACGAAAAGAAATCTGTAAAATAAAATAATGGCCAAATGTAACTGTTCACACTGGTCCCTGTCTTTAATTATTGTCAGTAATATGGTCAATGCGATAGGGAGACTAAGACTATCAAAATATTATACAGTAGTAACGAATACTGTTTCCATCTTTCGACTAAACTTCAAACGGGCCCTTAGCCGAGCGGTAAGAGTCGCCAACTTGATACTCCTCAGCTCCTCCTCGCATGGGTTCGAGCCTCGGTCCTGGCGAGAACTTTCCGGGAGGCGAGGGTTCTGCCGACTGCTCTAAACAGATAAAGGTCTTGGATCTGCTTCCGCCAATTATAAGATGGACGTCACTAAAGGTCATTCTATTCTTATGTCAGTACAATGGAACATGATCAAAATAACAAAACTTTAAGCCACGTCGGCACGTTTGAATGTGAAATGTAGGGGCCTGAGGGTTAGATGCTTGACCCTACACAAAGCCAGTTACAAGGGATGTTGGAGTAAATTCCAACGATCAATTGCCGTAGCACCAGCGACTTTTCGCGCACCCTATTTCCGTGTGAAGTCAAAGAACATTTTCCATTTTGTAAAAAGATATAATGCCAATCATGAAAAAGAAAACTCGCAACGCACAATAGTCAACTTCTATTAATTGATTTAGTCACAATTGAAAACGGATGTTTATTGTCCAGACTATGGTTGTATGATTGTAATCAACAGAGTACCATTAACTAAGGAGATAAGAGTATTGTGTCGTGTTACCTGTCCCAGGTCCATTTGTATCACAACGACGGACCTAGTGTGGTAAACAAGCTGTTTGCATGCAACTTGCAAAGTTGGCTTAAAGTGTAGTGTGTATTTTGATTTAATCAATCTTATACACACAC